>JAECUM010006819.1:0-40693 GCA_016617855.1 Megalonaias nervosa | reverse complement strand
CTTTACAATTATATATTCATTTTGCCTTTGTACCAAAGGCTGAATAATTAAACGAACACTACGAGAAACACGTATTCACAAGCCAAGATTCCGATATGCTAACCCTATTTATACCTTGGCGGATCAAACAGATATGATAGTGCTTTGTCCAGGCGACATCTATTGGATTTTATGAGTTGCATTCCTTAGTATGTAATGCCAATTAACCAATAGCGTGTAACAGCGGTACATTGTACATCGAACGGAAATGAAGGAGGCAATTGACTTAAAAAGGATATTTTGTAAGTTAACATCGAAAGTATGACTTCGTACCCGAGGTAAGACATTATAGATGTATTGGAGTGAAATGTATTTGTGCAAACACGGACCGGCAGTGGAAGATTGTTTATTTATCAGTCCATTCAAATTGTGTGATCCCCTTGTCTCAATCATATAGGAAGAGTGTTCAAATTTGAACAATTTAATTTTGATTGGATGTGGTGGCTTGCTGCCGCTTCCAGTGAGATTCAGAGAAAGCCCGAAGCACAGAAATATTTGCTCGATACACCAAGACGTAGATAGGGTTATTATATCCGAACCTTGGCTAGCCAAGATGCAAGAAACAAAGGAACTGAATTTCTGATAGACTCTAAAGTAAATACACAAACGTAGTTAAACAAACAACTGTAACAATATTCATGTGCAAATAATACCGCCCAGCGACTTATCAACTTGGTAGAATGTCGGGCGCGTCATATTGTGAATAAACGCAGATAGAGACAACCTTTCCAGTTAGTTTGGAATGAAGGGATTTTGTTTTTCTATACATCCAACTAAATTTTACTTATCTAGATGTGATGTAATGGAGTTATTAAAAATTCCGTACGATGTACACTTGGCTGTGGGACTGGCAATGATGCAAGTTACTTGTGTTTTTCCTATCTGACAGTTTGTAATAATAAGGTGCAAAGAAACCATGAAATTCTTTACAATGAACTTTTCTTCATGAAGGTATATTATTTGTAGGCAAATATGAAAATAAAAGGATATATTCCTGCCACTCTGAAATATAGGAATAGAAATATGACATTTTTTTTCGGGAATCATGATATACACGTGTACGTATACATACATACATTGTTACGTGTAGGCTCGTACAAAAATAACAAGAGAAAAGAGTGAAGCCAACAAGCTTTGTATATTTTAATAAAATAATTTATTTCCCTAAAAAACAATGTAAAAATTGGAAATAGGACTTACTGTTTGTGAATATAATCCACAATTTAATCCTAAGACTGAAAAAATACAAGTCCTATTACTAAATAGTTCTAACAGAATCCGAGTTCAAATCTCGATGAAATTCCAATATGAAGTCGATGACGTCAGATTAGGTAGTTGTACTGCTGGTAACAGATCCTCGATTGAATCACAGTTTATAATGTTTCCGTTAAACTTCATAATAAATTTCCACTGAATTTCTTTCTCCCAGAACTTTTATAAACATAAAGCACTTGTTTAGTTTTCTAGAGAATAAATTATTAAATTCCAAAAACAAATGAACTTCAAAAACAATCTGGCTTCAACAACATAAAAACCTTGTACCTTCAAGGTATAGAACATACGACTGACTAAATCTACTAAAGAGCGTCTGTTTAAAGCCGCGATTTTAGATCACATGGTGCTTCACGTGATAGGCTACGTGATTTACTAATTTCAAAAGCGCAATAAAAAAATTAAAAAATACCATTTATCACGTATGCAAGAATAGCCCTATCTAAGAATCAAATTCTCACGCTGTAAATGAATTTTAAAATAAAACCGTTTACAACAGAGCTAACACGTAGATTGTAAAAGACCTTAGCAATATCCAGTCGTTTTCACTCGATGTTTACAAAAACTGTGAGCTAAAAATAGTGCTGAAGAAATCTTATAATCTAATCGAGTTAAGCCAATTTTCGGAAAAGAGATTCAAATCCAATGAAAATCATCATTACAATAAAATGTGATGAAACAAAATTAAAATTAAAAAGAATTTAAAACTAACACACAAGTAATTTAAGTACATATTCGTAACACTCCCCCCCCCCATAAAGAAAAGAAAGATTTATGTAATAAAGCTTTCTTTTTACCATATGTAAATTATACATGAGGTAAAATAAAATTACATAAGAAAACTCTTATGAATTATACAAACTGTACATGAAATAATATTTCTATACACGGGAAAGTGCATCTGCAATCAAACTGTCTTTTCCTTTGATTTGCCTGATGTTAAGATTATATTCTTGCAAAAACAAACTCCACCTTAATAATCTTTGATTTTTATTTTTTATCTTGTCGACGAAAGTAAGGGGGTTGTGATCACTATACACAACAACCGGAGAAGGAGCTGAGCTAATGTAAACTTCAAAATGCTGTAATGCCAATATTAAAGCCAAACATTCCTTCTCGATTGTCGAGTAATTCATTTGGTGCTTATTTAATTTCTTAGAGAAATAGCACACTGGGTGATCAAGGCCATTTCTATCTTCTTGAATCAATACTGCTCCAACGCCAACATCACTTGCATCCACAGATAATTTAAAAGACTGATGGAAATTTGCAGCTGTGAGACCCGGCGCACTTTTGAGTATGGCTTTTAATCTATCAAAAGCCTCCTGGCATCTTTCAGTCCAAAGAAACTTGTTTTTCTTACTTAACAAGTTTGTCAGAGGTTCGGCAATATTAGAAAAATTGGAACAAAACTTTCGATAGTATCCGACAACACCCAAATATTGCATCAGTTGCTTTTTACTGACAGGCACAAAGAACTCAGAGATAGCCTTGACCTTAGCATCTATAGGTTTAACTTGACCATGTCCTACAATATGTCCTAAAAATGTTACACAAGCACGGCAGAACTCACTTTTAGATAAACTGATTGTCAAATTTGCATCAGTGAGTCTTTCAAAGAATTTCCGAATCGTGGCTAGGTGTCCTTTCCAGGTGTCGTTGTAGATGATTACATCATCGATGTAAGCATCACAATTTTCTAGACCAGTGGTAATCATGTTCATCAAGCGTTGAAACGTACTTGGGGAACCCTTCATCACAAAAGCGGCATTACTTTATATTGATAGAGTCCATCTGGAGTCACAAATGCAGAAATTTATTTCGCTCTTTCCGTTAGTGGAATTTCCCAAAATCCTTTCAGAAGGTCAAGTTTGGTGACGTACTCAGCATATCCAATTTTATCAATATAATCATCGATTCCTGGTAATAGATATGAATCTGTTTTTTTTTCACACTGTTCACCTTCCTATAATCAGTGCACACACGGAAAATTTTATCTGGTTTCGGAACAAGTATACATGGTGAACAACAATCACTTTTACTGGGCTCTATGAAATCGATCTCCAGCAAATACTTAATTTCCTTTTTCAAGTATTCCTGTTTGAGAGGGTTCATCCTGTATGGGTGTTGTTTCACAGGTTTTTAATCAAAAATTTCAACATTATGAAAAATTTTGTTTGTCCTTGTAGGAATATCTGAAAACTAGTGCTCATATTCGAATAATAACTGTTTGAGTTCATTCCTTTCTTGTTGCTGCAAATGTAAAAGTTTCTGGTCCAGATCTTTCATAATTTCCGACTTCCGAAGATTTGTTGCTCCAAGATCAACTGAGTCCAATTGACTTTCTTCATTTAAATTCTCAGTTTCTGGGACAGGTACAACTAAATTTATGGTATGATTTACTTGGCTATCTCTTTCAATATACTAGTACTCCATTATTTTATTTAGATCAGAGTACTATTATTATAATTTAACTCATTCATTTTCTTCTTTACTTTGTAAGGGCCGTAAAATCTAATTTGAAGAAAATTTTGAAGAATGAGCAAGAGAGAATGAACTCTATTACAGGACTCAAAAATTCTCTCAAGTAAAGTTTTGTGAAACCATAGTTTCACATTTGACTTGAATTGCTGAGTGCCAAATTCAAGCATAACAAGTTGGAAAAGTCCAGACATAAAATCTGACTTTTGACCTGATTGAACAGATTTGGGAAGGCCAAATTGAGCAAAAGGCTCTATCAAAGCTTTTACTATAGTTTTGGTTTTAATATTCCTCAAAGGAATTGCCTCTGGGAATCTTGTTGACGCAAACACAAAGGGCAACAAATATTGGTTGCCTGGCTTGGTCTTAGGTAAGAGACCAACACAATCAAACATAATTCTGCTAATTGGTTCGTCAAATTCAGGAATAGGTTGCAGATGAGCCTTAGGTATCTTCTGATTGGGATTTCCTACCATTTTACAACTATGACAAGATCTACAAAATTTATAAACATCACTTTTGATTTTTGGCCAATAACTAAAAGTGAGTCACGATCTTGTGATAAGTTTTATTACTCCCTAAATGACAAGCCAGAGGAGTTTCATGGGCCAAACTAAGTATTTCCTGTCTGTAAGATTTTGGAACTACAATTTGATAGTTCACTGACCATTCGTCATTAGCAGGTACCTCGGGAGGTCTGCATTTTCTCATAAGAATTCCATTTTAATGAAGTAACAGACAGGTACTTCAGTGGCTTCAGTTTCACTAATGGCCCTCTGAAATAAACTGGAGATCTCAGGATCTTTTTCCTGTTCGACGACAAGTGATTGGCGTTTATCACCCTGATTAGATAAAAGAGAATGAGTAGTTAAAAGAGGATCACTGTGATCAATATCTTTTGATTGATCCAAATTAGAAGTAAAAGTGACCTCATCAAAAGCCTGACCAATACATGTGTCAGCTAAAGGAATATTTTCCTTAGCGACATCATTCTCAAGAGCTTTCTTTGACATAGCTCTGGTAACTGCACAAGCTGGGTATAACTCGGGGTATTCTTTTTCAATAGGATCAACTTTCTGATCCAAAGAAGGCTTGTCAGTTACAAGTGGATTAGCCACAACCTTGTCTCCAGCTAGGTCGTTGCCTAGCAACAAATGAATGCCCTCAACGGGTAAAGTAGACACTATTCCGACTGTCACAAGTCCTGAAACTAAGTCTGATGACAAATTTACAGAATGGAGAGGAACATTAACAAAGCCCCACTCTACTCCCTGAATGAGAACACTCCCATTAGAACAGGACTTCTCAGAAAAAGGCAAAGTACATGATAATAAAAGACTCTGAGAAACTCCTGTATCCCTTAAAATTTTAATAAGGATAGGATTGGCCAAATCACTCAAGACTGATATAGAACCCTTCGACATGAATGGTTCATAATTCTCCATAATAAAATCAGACTGGGGTTTATTAGACCCAACAAATGCATTGCTTTCAATACATGACCGTGACCTTGACCTCTTAGAAATAAGAGCATTTGGGAGAGGTCTATCTTGTTTCTGATGCCTATATTTCAATTTAAAGCAATCCGTAATTACTTGTCCTTTTTTCTTGCAGTAGGTACAAGTAGGAATAGACAAGGATTTTGAATCAAGTTTATCAGAAGCTTGACTTTTAGAAGTTGTGCCAGATTGAGTTTTAGGAGGAGTTGTATTGGGCTGAAATACCTTTCTATCAGTAGACTGCTGAGTGTAAGATTTGCCTACAACAGGAAATTTATGAGTTAAGGAGTACTTATCAGCAGCAAGAGCAGCATTTTCCAAGGTTTCAATGTCATGCTCTTCAAGATGATTCTTAATGTCATTAGTGACACAGTTCTTAAACTCTTCAAGCAACACGAGTTGTTTGATATTTTCATAATCATGTTCAACTTTCTGGGCTAAGAACTGTTACGTGTAGGCTCGTACAAATGTAACAGAAGAAAAGAGTGAAGTAAACAAGCTTTGTATATTTTAACAAAATAATTTATTTCCCTAGAAAACAATGTAAAAATTGGTAAATAGGACTTACAGTTTATGAATATAATCCAAACTTTGATCCTAAGAATGAAAACACAAGTCCTATCACTAAATAGTTCTATTAGAATCCAGGTTTGAATCTCGACGACGTACAAATATGGAAGGCAATAACGTCAGATGTGGTCCAAAATACGAATATCAACAATTTCTTAACTGAATCACAGTCTTTGTTTCCAAATAATTCCAGAATAAATTTCCATGAATATCTTTCAGAATTTTTTATAAGAAAGTCAACTTGTTGAGTTTCCAGGAGAATAAATTATTAAATCCAAAAATCAGATGAAAAACAAACAATCTGGCAACAAATAAAAATAACACCTTGTTCCTTCAAGATGTTAAAACGACTCTGCCAGAAGAATATTAAGAATGCGTATTTAAACACCAATACATCATTTAAAGTCTCGCGAGATCGGTCATGTGGTCTCTTACTACAAGAGATCCATCAAGTACGGCAGTGTACTCCACTTAAAAACCAATAATAAAAAAGCGTTGTTTACACATAGTGATCACGCAAGGAAAGTATGGCCCTGATACTGACCAATCATTTTAACTGCCTGTTTACAAACTTCCCCAACCTAAGACGAACTAGGTTAACTAAAAATAATTTTCATGTAACTCGTTTTACGTCTTAGATAAATAACATTTAGTAAAAGAAAATATCGAATTACTGAAAAAGAATTTCGAATCCCTTCAATAATCATTACAATAAAATGTAATGAAACAAAAATAAAATAAAAAAGAATTTTAAAACTAACTCACAAGCAGTTTAATTACATATACGTAACAGCACCATCTCTCAAATAACTGTTCTTTTTCTCTTGCTAATTCAACATAAGTTTGTCCAGCTTCTTTTCTTTTGTTTCTGAATTTTTTCTCGATAAGCCTCAGGGACTAACGCATAACCCTTTAAAATGCACTCCTTAACCAAATCATAGTCAGAACTTTGTTGTATTAACTTTGAATGGTAAATATCACTAGCTTTACCTATTAGTACACATTGTAGTAGCTGAGTCCAATACTCCCTTGGTCATTTCAAATTTTCCGCAACTTTTTCAAAACGAGGAAAATATTTGTCTACTTCTTTTTCTACGTCTATAGTAAATATGCAAAAATATGCATCAGAGAAATCCGAAATGATTGGATATTTAGAGGAGTGTATTGATTAATGGGTCGACTAACGAGAGTCTCCTTTAAGATTTCTGATAAAATGTGAAAATACACTTCTATTTAAAATTTTCTGCAAGTATCACATTGTAACAAATCTCTTTATTGTTCTCGAAAAAAATTAATCCGAAAAGAAACGAAAGGAAAGGATGCATGATGCCTGAATGGTGTGGGAAATAAATTAATGAGTGATACCGAATTACAATGGTATAATGTCATGGAAAATATTCATTCTCGCCCTATTTTCAGAAATATAAGCATGATATGGATGATCTGGTTTTCACTTTCAGTTTTCTAGCTTTTGATATGATATAATTATAATACAAATGCAAATACCTCAAAAGAAACATTTCTATTTATCTTTTGTCATGTGATAGTGTTTATTTCCACAAGAATATTGGCCGGGCTCTGGGATATCGGGTGGTCTAAAGTGGTCGCCATTACCAATCACAGCCATCTCACCTATGAGAAAGCTGGCCAATGGCTTCCCTTGTGTCGGTGGAACTTCCCGAGTTCTTCCTTTACTATGTATACTGGCCGCCATGTATGACTTACGATGTGCTGAATAATAGCGTTAAACCCACAAGAACAACAGTAGCAATACGTTTGGTTGTGAGGTGTCTATTTTGGGGAAAGTTTTGTAGTCGGATACGTCAAGTTAGAACACGTAATTGGGATGCGAGTTTCTTGCTTTCTTTTACTCGCAGGCAATGCCTCTTCATTTTGCACACTGGCCACACGTATGTGAGATAACGAGTTGGACTAGGATGTGACATCATGGATCTCTACATCATCTGTGCATATCGGTGACTGAATCAAGGTTTCAATTTAGTGCATAAAATGCCTTACCACTAAACAACCGTCCTTGTCAACTGTCACTATCATCACAATTATCATCATTATTATCTTTTAAAAAAAAACGAACAGTGTCAGGGTCGAGGAGCTCTGGGTTGGCAGTCTTATAGTAAAGAAATAATGATCTTTTACCGGAGATATCTGACATGACACCGTTTGCTTCTCAGCAAAGATATGTAGCCTGTATTACTTTGTCAGGGATTTTCAAAATCCCTGTGTCGTTCATTATTTAATAGGATTTTCTATATGATCACTTAAAGTAATATATCATACAAAATACCGACAATGATCTCATTGGTCACAGGGACTTAAATAGTCCGATGAAACAGTCATTGGGCTGACGATATAAGTGACTGTGTGCGAGTTCTTTCGTTCTAAGAAACATAAAAGCAGCAAGAAACAGGAGAGATATTCCTTGAAATGTTTGGGAAGTAATCTAGTTATGGTCGCCAAGCACACATCCACTAGACATAAACTTTTCTCACATTGTAGACCAGATAGAAAAGGTTTAAATTTCAAGATTGCAGTTGTTCAAGATCTATAGTTGTACGTATCTAAAGTTGAAGTGAAATATATATTGAAGTTTTTGTTCTTTCTAAAATAAGCACATGCTTAAATATATATTGAAATATGTTCTACTTACCTAAATCAAAGTAGTTAAGTATATATTTTCATTTTCCTTTGCTGCACAAAGAGAGCAAAGGAAATAAAGTTGTCTATATATTCGAGCAGATAATACAACAAGCTTGAAACAAATTGTAATTCCACTTTGATACGAATCCTAAGTAGGAAAGCATTAAATCTTATATACATACATGATTTAAACATAATTGTCTTTGAAGACATCATGGTTAATTTTTCCGAGAGTTGTCAAAAAGTAACGGATGTTATGATTATAACCAACGATATTTGTATAAATCAAATTTATATTTAAAGGAGATTATATTTCCGAAAATTTGATTTATATAAATCTTTCGATGAAATTTAAAAATATTTAAAGGAGATTATCGTTTAGAAAATTTATCAATATCTCGATACGATCCACTCAGGAAGGAGATCTAGTTGAGTATAGAACAGAACAAAGTCTTTAAAATATTTAAAAAAAAGTTAAATGGGTCAAATGATCCTTTATTGAATACTTCATATACACATTTTCAAGAGGACATAAACGACATTGTGCAATAATGTTTGACAGAATTGAATATTGAACAATGCAATTATATACCTATATAGAAAAATAAAGACGGAAGATGCTTTCTATGCATTGGTAAAGTATATTAAATATATCAAGTGATCATCTAGTTAAACCACCAGATTACAATTTGGAGCGCAGATTCAATATCATAGTAGTACCTGATACACAGAATTTAATGCATTTATTGTGCAAGTTTTCGCTTGTACCGAAACCATAATATGACACATTTTGGATAGTAAAATCAAATTCCATATAATTTCTGGGTTCTTTTTACATTTAGTCGTTCTAGCAGACCTATAATACAATAGTTTACAGACACTCGTATCGTATTTAACATGCATTGGGTAAGATTACAATGCAGGCAAATGGAGAATTAAGCCTCAAACTGCAAAACTATGATCTCCTAAGAGGATGATGTAAAACATTTTAATTCAGTAAATGTATATTACATCTATGAGAGTATGAGAAAAAGTAGCTTTGAAAAGGCCCCATGACTATGTGACAACACGTATATTATCCAGTACACTCCATGATGCAGTCTGAGTCTTAACAATCCAAATACATACCATTGCTCATGTTTAACCGTTCCGTTTCTGCCATTTATTCGAAATTGGTAAATTGATCTTGATGCCGAGGCACCAAACAGTAACACGAAATATATTTCATTCAATACAAAATTCATAAATGATAGATGAGCACAAAAAGTCAAGGTCTTTCAATTTGCACCTAGTTTCTGCAAATCTCTATGACGGGCCATACAGAAAAATATATTCTGATTATAAAATGTTTATGACTGTGGATGTTGCTGTGTTCGTACATACTCCATTCTAGGCGCTGCCTCTGCGACTCCTGATCCCAATCCTCATTTTGGAAGATAGTAAATGATGGCTCCTGTAGTTGCTGCTGTGTACTGACCATGGGAGCCACAACACAATCAGGCCGCAACATGAGGTGTGGAAGTATCTTTTCTTCCCTCTTCTTCTCGTCTTCAGTCTTTTCTTCTTCGCCCTTCAAGGTAATTAGGCCTTGGTCTGCCATCACTTGTTTAATACGGTTCAGAAACTCCTGAATCACGTGCATTTGGATGCTCCTTTCGCTTATCATTTTTCTTGTTGACACGTCAAGAATGGGTATCCAGACTGACTGACTGACTTTGATATTAACGTCGCGTTCGCCATATAGCATGAGCGACGGGTTAATGCCCGCACCGCGTGCCAATTAATTAATCGCTGAAGAAGGAAAAAGAGCCTCATCCCCCAGCGTATTATGCACACAAGGCGTCCTTTTTAATTAAGCCAACAGGTCGTAAGAAAATAAAGTCCCTAACGACATGTCTGGAGGGCGATGAGTGGGAATGGACCCAACACACACTCATTCTGCTGAAATGCCTGTCTACAGCGGTATGAGACGTCGAGCTTGATTCTGCAATTCTCATATGACGTCAACCCGGTTCTGTGCTTACACGCCCTTCGGGGCACTTGATTTCTAGACGAGTAGGAATCAGCCCACACACTCCTCTTTTAAATGTCCTAGTTGGCAGGAGGAGAGGGACCCTGGAGGAGATACCAAAAGCCGGCCGGAACGTTCCTGAAATGCCTTAAAAATATTATCAAATTCAAGCCAGTTATCTACACAATGGGCAATTCCTATTACCAATTTTGTGCAAGACACAATCGTAATTAGGGTCATGGTTATAAGCTATAAATGTTTCTATCTTGGTTTTTATTTTCAAAGGAAGATAGTGTACATGTTTGTAATTTATATTAAACAAAACTGGTAGGTCTAAGAGAACAGTAAACGTTTTGTATGATCGAGTAAATGATCATATTTATTTAGTGAAGTATTATCGAATCGAGCTTTCGAACCAAAACGAAATCTCTTATTAAGAGGCAATGATTTGATAGCCCTAAAAAGGACTGAGGTTAATCCTCGTCTGGAAAGAATAGTTCCTTCAGGTGTTTGGGTAGCATGAACTTCCATCTGACAGCTGATTCAATTATTCTCGGGCAGATGATATATCCAAGCGTTCGGTGTTCATGTTCTGGCGGTGATTGGAATTTTGGTGTTTCCATGCTGCGAACCTTGATCAGTTCGTTGGATATTAATGTCAATAATGGAATTGGACTCAAGTAGAAATTATCCCCTATGTTTCTGAGTTTTAGAGTCATATTCAAAATCTTGTTTTCACGAGGTAAAGTAAATTTCTTTGACATCCTGACATTTGATAAGTATCCATCACCCCTCTTAAGTCTTCTATGTAATTTAGTGCAGCAATTTGATCAGCCATCATGAATCCAATTCCAATTTTCACGGCTTGGTCAAATATATAGTTGACCAAGTCTGCTCTTTGGTTGGCAGTGAGTCGAGTTTTCCGTGTTTTGTTGTTGGCTTGGTTGTGACTGTTGTGCAACTTCTGAATAAGTAAACGAAAATTCAAGATTTTTCTTTCTTTCTTGCCTTTTCTTGGGATTTGCTGATGTAGTTCCAGTGACTGCTTTTGATGTTACAGGTTAAACTTGTGTCTATGTGACTGATGCTGCTGTTGTTGTAATTTATGTTGGTAGTGGTGATGGCAGTGAAGCAGACGTTCGATATAGATTTTTTCTTGCCATGGTAATGATTTGGCTTACTTCTATCGATATTGTTGATTTTGATGTTGGAGTGGGTGCAGTATTTGCTGTTGATATTTCTACTGGGACTACCGGTGACGTTTCTATTGTTTCTTGGTTTTTGTCTTTTGATGTTTCTTTTGTATTCTCCATTGTTTATCCTTATATCTGAGTAACCTCCATTGCCTCTACCCCTTGTGTTTCCTCTGGTGTTTTGATTTTTACCTCCTTGTCCCTTTGTAGCGCCTTTGTATGAGCAGTATTCACTGAGGCTGTTGTTTTGTTGTTGTTGTTGTTGTTGTTGTTGTTATTGGCAAGCTAAGGTGGTCTCCCGTAGTTGTTTTCCCATTGGAAGATGGAATTTCTCTTGATGAAGTTCTAGGAGGGGTGCTAATGGTGTAGACGCTGCTAGCAGGTTGAGTATGCGACTTCTTGTTCGCTCCCTTTGTTGGGTGCTAATTGGCCTCATTTGCGTCGGTCTTCTCTGGGGCCACTTCTCTAGTTAGTGCTAAATGAACTCTCTTCCCTAATTCGCAAGAGCATAGTTCGTCTTGCTTGTGCTCGTACGCTCCATCCTGTGGCGATATTGAGGCCTAACCCTCGTATGGCACTCAGGGTTTGTTCACGAATGAGTACTTCCATATATAACTCAAGTAATACTTGTTGTGCTGTTCGATGCAGTCTTGGTCGATACTGGTATCCAGATTGACGAATGCAATGCTTTATATGCCTGAGGCACGGATGTGAAGGAAAACACACCTCACACAAAATTAACAATACATATCATATCACATTCAAAACATGGACCGCGCGGACCTAAAATAACCACCCACTTCAACTTTTCTTTCGTACCTACAAACACACCACCAATACATACAATCCTACATCAAACACATACTATCATACAAGCAAGAGTACGAAGTGTTTATAGACACACCTCTATCCATTTACCTACAATCACACTAACATACAAACACACAAGTGCACCAATATCTCTTTGATAGAAATTGAGGGTAGCACTGAAAATGGCTGTTTTGTTTTAGGGGTTTTGGCAATCTCCTATCACCTAGGAGTACGTCCCCGTCTCGCTGCAGGTTTTCCTACGGGATATGGTCTGCTTCTTCGTAAGGAGTAGGACAACTCCTTGGAGTCCACATGACAATCCACTAATCCTCTTTCCTGCTCCTTTGGGGTTTTTGTAGGACCGCTATAGTAATATAACCAAGAGGAATAGGGAGAAGTGAAAGAGAACATATTCATACAGTATCCATATTTTAAAACAAACAACAGACATCCATATTTTTCAAATTACAACACTTTTATTCACAATCAACTAAATAATAAACAAATAACAATCAATACCACATCAACACATTTGTTGCAAACTTATTTACAAGGATCCTATTTATTTGAAAACCTTGTGAAATCAAGCTCGATTTCCACTGATTTAGGTCATTGAACAATTGATGCACACTACGTTTCTTAGCTAAAGACAAGAGATAACCATAATGGTCACAAAACCATCTTTCTACTTAATCATCGTTTCTAGAAGATTCACGATCAAGTTAAATCACTAAATTTTCTAAGGGATATCCAAGACTGCGTTGATGAAGAAAAGAAAATACACACAATATTGTCAACACTCCATGGAGTAAGTGCCTTGTAATTTCACTTTATTGAAGCGAGTGGTCTTGGCTTTTCTTTTCATAAAGTCGGCGATGTTGTTTTGCAAAGGAGATAATCCATACGATCAAAATACTACACGCTGTGATTGTTGGGAAAGGTGACGGCCACCCAATGGTCCCTAACTGTCTGGCTGCTTCGTACAAGGACAAGTACGATCTCAAGTAATTCTTCTTGTCAAATTCAGGTTCGAAGTGTCAGGTACACAAGGTCTTGCCATCTCGATTGACTTTGATCTTGGACACATTGTAATGTCCAAACTCGAAAGGATTTTGATCTTGGGCTCCGTTGAGGGCTGCATTGCTAACGGTGCCAAAGATTAAACGTTTGGTTAACTGCCATTGGAACAGATGATCTTCGATCTTGGATCGGAGTCCAGTGGCAATGGTGAAGGTTTCACTTCCACTCGTCGTATCGGATACTTGGCAGTTATTCTGCTCAAAGTGTGACTGATGTCGTTTTCCACCTTTGGTAACACGACGTACATAAAGTCTTGCTTCTTCGATGATGGCTTTGTAATTGGCAGCATCAACCATCAGACGAAAAGTGGTGCAGTCTCAAGCGGACTCCGTTCAGCAAATATTTGTCTTGCAACCTTATGTCTAAATGTAAGCGATCCATCACTTCTAAACTCTGCCTATCTTTGATTTTGTGTCGAAATTCATGGAATCCCACATTGTGGTCTGGACTATATGTTTTAATGAAATCGGTGTCTTTGAATTTATCTGCCGTGTCATGTGTCCATACCACGCAAGTATCTAGATGGGTGTTCGTAGCTACTTTTCCCTACGTCAAGAGATTTTCTAGGTACGTTCTGTAAGGGTAAGTATCCATGCTGCTGACCAATTTGTTATTCAAGTACAAATCCACTTCGGCGAACAACGAATGCATGAAATTGTTGACGAGAGCTACTTCCTCATCGCCGCCTATAGAATTTACACTCGGATCGACCATAGAGACGGGGTGAAATTCTACCCATTGGAAATCTTGCATAGTCATCATGGTGGTTTCCCACCATGTAACACCTCGGAGTACACAAAGACCAAATTCAGTCCTTTGTTCAGTTCTACAGGGTTACGAAAATACTTGTAAAATCGATCGTTGTTGTTGATGTCTCTGAAATTGGAGGAGAATCTGAGGTCTCCACCAAAAGTATCAAACAAACTGGGATAAAAGTGATGGACAACGTTTTGGCATCCAAACATCGTATCCGCAGGCGGCAAGCTATTTTGTGGTACTCGATTTTGAAACTTCGTTTCGTTTTGTCCAGGGCTTTGCCAAACTCATCGTCGAAAATACTGACAATCGTTTCCATCATGTGTTGAACGCTATAATAATAGCCTGCCAGATTTGTCATGGCATGTATGGTTAATGCAGAATTGGCAGGTGATGATCCTTTGGATACGTAAAAACCAGGATCGTTGGCATCCATCTGTTGTTGCACTTGTTCGTTCGGGATTTCGAAGGAAAAGTTCGTTTGATTTCCACTGAATATTTAGGAATTGCTTCGGGTGAATCATTTCGACCAAAGCCATTTCCCAATGCGCCTCTTGATCCAGTTGGATGGCCTGCGGTAATTTAGCCGTATAAATGCACAAGGGTATTATGGGAAAACACATCCATGGAAGTGTCACTGGGTAAAGTTAATTAAAATTGTTTATTCATAATTCCAGAATTCTGCTTTCCGTGAAGTCACTCGGGGTCAAAAGAGTTTCCAAAAGAGGGTTGTAACTGTTTGGAGGGTGACTGGCGTTGGTCACAAGGCTCCCGTTGTGACTACTGGTAGAATAATTGAGGGAGGGATTGGGTAGAAGGTAACCGATGCAACTGCTCAGTAAAATGGTGCACAATTGTGGACACAATACACCACAAAGATTTAGCACAAAAAGACGATTTTCGTTTTAGGCACACTTTCTTCAAACCACATTCACAGTGGTTGCTTTTGTAGTTCTTGCAGAGAAGGAGTCGTCGCTGATGCTGTGTTGAAGACATGACGGTCACTTATTTATATAGTGATTGACTTGCAAAGCAACGATCCAAGAATCAAAATTCGGAGGATATCCTTTCCAACACACTTTTACTTCTTTAACACGCCGTTGGCCACCTTTACGGGTTCGTCGATTAAGAATGCTTTTGATGTCGTACACGTCATCTTCGTTTTTGGTCACGCGTTGAAAATCTGGCAAGTAGAAAGCTTCTTTAAACACTTCACCGTTCGTGTCGTCCAATTTATAAACGTAAGGATGACGGCCACGCACTCTTCCAGTGACACGAAACATTTCGGTGGTCCAGTTGGGTAAGTAACCTTTGAAAGTGTGTTTGGTTTTGCCAATGCGAACCCAATCTCCCGTCGTCAACAGTCCAGGTTTGTTAGGAACCGCAGTCGGGGACGTACCAAACAGGCGCTCAAACACGTCACTTCGTTGTCGCGAGTCACTTCATCGGGGACGCATCCGATGCTCCGATGATCAGATTCGTTGTAAGCTTGACCAGGCACTAAGACGCCGATGTACTTGAGGGTCTGTTGATGCGTAAAATATTTCCACACGCGTTCTTTTAACGTGCGTTGAAAATGTTCCACGATGCTGGCTTTGATTTTGGATTCTCGGTGGTGAAAAAAAAATAAATGTCTCTTTTGTTCAATTCTCTTTGGAAAGCTTGGTTCAGAAATTCGTTGCCTTTTGTAGGTTTGACATCGGAGAGGGTGATGACCGCTTTGTTTCAACACAAGTTTGAAGGCTCGCTCTAACTCAGAGTTCGATTTGGAAGTCAAAAGCACGACCCAGACAAATTTGTAAAAGATGACACAAAACAAATATTTGTAGCCGCGATTGTAGATGGCCAAGCGAGAGAAAAATTTTCGTCGAGTGGGTTTGTGTAACGTGCACGTGGCTTTTTCATGTAACCATCGTTGCACCTGAAGTAAAAGTACACTTTTCAGTCGGATTTTGGCAGCACGAGACAATTTTTGAACTCCTCTGTAACCTGCAGGATTTGCTCATCGTAGTAAATGCTGGCTAAAAGATTCTCCATCAGGACTCTCTTCAATAAGTCACCCACTGTTCACTGATGATACTGTTTTCTTCGTGTGGTATTTTTTTTTGGATTTTAATGCTTTGCCTGTCCGACGGGCAATAAGTGTTGAGGAGGATGTAATTAGTTTTTGTTTAACTTCTATCTTCACTTCTTTCCTTTTCTCTTCTGATGAAGAAGAGGTTGCCACCATCTTTTGATCAACCCAATTATTGATGTAGGTGGTGTTGTTAACTTGCACAATTTTTCTGGTGGAGTTTGAAACTCTTCTTCTCGTTTTCTGTTATCCCCGTGGTTGTGGCTGTCTTGTTCACTGAGGGTAATGATGGCGTCTGGCTTTTCATCAGGGTCTTGAAATCTTTCAGAGTGGGTTTATTTGATTCGTCGAAGGCTTTCTGGTGAAAGAGTTGAAGACTTTGTAAAACTTGGCCATACTTCTGATAAATCGGTGCGATCTATCGATGATTGCAATTCATGGTGTAACTGGGACATCTCATGTCAAATTAGGATTGGGAGGCAAATGACGAATCCCTCTATCATTTCTAAGGTACTAAAGTCAGCTTTCATCCTTCCATGAGATTCCAAAGTACACATATGAGATCTTTCCACAAAAGAGGTCCTTTTCATCTTCTTTTTTCTACCGGTGGGTAAAACACATCCTCCCAGAATTTCTCCCTGCATTGCTCCCGCCAGTCCTTTATTCAAGCGTGCTATCACATGGGCAAAAATCCTCCGCGTTGCACCAACATCTTTTTCTTTTGACGTACGGATATTTTGTTTTGAACCATTTGGCGATGGATGTGTCGATGGTTGGCTAAGTGTTATTTCTAATGCTTGGACAATCGTACCGTTCCTTTAATGACATTCACGCAAAATTTGCACACGGTTTAGATGATGTCTTTCGAGGCTTTTGAATGGATTGTTTTCACGTGGTTGGAGGGGATTTGGTCAGAACCCACAACACGCCCCAAAGTTTGACTAAACGAGGAGGTAGTCCTTTCCTTTTCATTGCTTCTTTTTCGGTGAAGAGGGATGGTTTCTTCGGGTGGTGCCATCTTTTTTCGTACAGAAGGAAAAAATACACTGCAGTCAATTGCCCGACACGCGTCCTTTTATGTTAATTTTTTAGTCCTCTTAGTAGACCAAATTCTATCAGTAGGGGTCCCATGAACAGAGAGGAAGGAATAAATCCTCCCCTTTGCAGCAACTTTGTTTTTTTCTCGGGAGGTCATTTTCTTTGTTGGACGACAAACGCGTCTATGCTTGGTTATTCGTCTTTTCATTTGTTTCTCGTAAGGGAGAAAATTTTCCTTTTCTTTTTTTTCTTTTTTTTTTTTTTTTTTGGAAAGAGAACGGCGATGGTGGTATGAACTTCTTGCGGGTGACATCTCTTTTTGTTCAGGAACACAAAAGAGCTGACGCAAATCGTCCGGCTTGGACCTTTAATATTGGAATACATAGCCATTGATTGTCAGTACGTCGTATCATCTTCTTGACGGGCATCACTCGACATTGAGAGATTCGCAACAGACTAAATCGTGAAATTTTCTTGCTTTGATAAATCCAGTAAACTCTCTAACATTCCTTATCTCTCTTAGACTTTGATTTTGGGAGATGGTAATTTTTTAGCAGCTGCCGCTGCTTCTGAAGATGAGGAGGAAGAAGTCGTCTCCCACGGAGAAGTTCCTTGAGACACGGGTTTCCATTTTTTCATCAAATTGGGAAATATGGGTGTCAGATCAGGTTGGGCTGGTATCACCAGCAACGGTGAAGTGGAAGAAGCTGCTGCTGCTGGAAACACGGTCACCGCAGGTCGTGGTTTGGGAAAGTAAGAGTCTCGTCCGGGCAGCACTACCTCTCCTGCAGGAAGAAACTGTTTTCTTGAGACTTTTCTTGGGACTTTTCTTTTTCTGAGGCTCTGACCTGGACTTGACACCATTGCCCTTTTTCTCCTTGGAACGATCTTGCTGGGGAGAGACTTTTTCTTGGAGGTAGCTGTTGTAGCTACTGTTCATAAATGGTCCACAAGGAATCTGCTGGTAAACAAAATCTCAGAAAGGAAGTCACAAAGACGCACACCACACGTAGTCCCAAATTCAAAGGAAGCAGTTGTTGTAAAAAGTTTTGTTTATCCTACACAGTCTTTATAGCGTCATTGACTTCCTTCCACGGAATCTGTTGTATCACTGCTGATAAAGCTCATGGCATAGTAGCAAGCGTTTATACCCACGATGGGGGCAACTTCTGAATGTTCTTTAGTTTTATTCAAGTGTCCTTTTCTTTACTGGATGGATTTCACAAACAAAAGGGTATCGTTTCTTCTAAAGCACTTTAGCCTATAGTCTATCCATACAAACAGAATTTGTTGATACATCTAACATACAATCACAAATGACTTCTCGTTAAGGTTTGATGTCCACTGGTCAATCCCACACACAACAAGGTAATTTTAAACAGTCTTTGTAATTCTGTCCTAATTCTTTGCGGGCTGGAATTTCACAATTTATTTCAATCTTGGAAAAAGTACATCGATATCCATGAGGTAGTTTGTGAAGGTCCGATAATTTGAACACTTTCATATGAATCAAGCCTCTTATGGCATTGAGATACTATAGGAACCTTGAAAGTTGATGATTGTTCGGATGCGATTGTTTCTTGCCTTTCACTTGGATCTTGACAAATTCTTGGTAAATGCGTTATCTCAACTCCAGAGGCAAACCACAAATGCTATCCTGTAAAATATCTAGTTTTTATACCCACGTTGGACTTACTTCTGAAAGTCCTAAGTTATTCAAAAACTTTAAAGATGATTTGATTGAGGTAGAGTCTTATTTCTGCCCGCTGCCATTCCGTGAAATCCTCAAGAATGGTAATAAAATCTTCTGATGTAAACGGTCCATATTTGAATAATCTGAAGAACAAAGTCTTGATCCAGAGAAATCTAATAAGACTGTTCACTTTTTTCAATTTCATCTTGTGAATTTCTCGACACAAAAGTCCTACAGTCACAAATCGAGAATTTTTATCTGGCAAGTCCCAGCCAAGCTTGTTTGTAGATCTTCTCTTGCTATTCGGTTGGCAATCCTTGAATATTACCTTACAAATGGGGTTTAAATTCTTGACCACTATGAGTAAATGGTGCGTGCAACGTTTGACTCCCAGCCAAGCAGGTTTCTTAAACAACATGGTATGCAACTTGGTGTAGTGTTACGTATATTTAATTTAATTGTTTGTTTGTTAGTTTTAGATTTTATTAATTCCATTACATGCTATTGTAACGTAACTTTGTTTACTGGATTTGATATTGTCCAGATTTTGAGTTCAGTTATGTTTGACCTGACTGTTATTTTTTTTTATTTCATTTATAAACAACTAATAACAGAAACATTGTATCTAGTTCCTGACCTTATTTCGAAATCAGTGACGGTTCTGGTAAATACCTTCTTTTTTTTATCGTTCTCAGAGTAAGAATCATTAAGTCAAAGGCATACCTGGACTACGTGTAAACCAGCCATATATAAATTGATAACAAACTTCTCTTTTTTTCCAGAAGAATGAACTTTTGACCCTCATCCGATAATCTGTTTTGCGTCTGAATTAGCGTATACGTGTTGTTTTTGATAGAAGTTTGTCATTTGAGCTCCATCCAGTTCACACGTTAAGTTGTCATTATGTTGTGACCTGTTTGAGTTGAATTTTTATTTTCGTCAAATTATTGAATTCAAGTGATACTTTTCCCTGGAAATACATAAGTGCTCGGACAAAATTCTTGAATAAAGACATTTATTGGAAGTTATACTGAATTCAAAACTGGAATAATATTTTCTGTGATTCAACAAGAGACTGTTGACACAGCAGCACTTCGCTGACTACAACAGACGTCATCATTTTCCATTCTGGATTTCATCGGGACTCGAACCCAGTTTCATTCAGGACATTTTATTACTAGGACTTCTATTTTTTAATTCTTGGAATAGTTTTGGATTTCATTCGTTAAACCATAAGTTCTTTTTTCCTAATGTTTCACATTATATTCTAGGTAAATAAATTATTTGTTACATTTTACAAAGCTTGTTGTCTTTAGTCTTTTCTGTTACTTATTTTAAGAGCATAGACTCGTAACAGTAGACACTTCAATTACTTTGGTCTCACTACAGGAAGGTAGTGACAGTGCGGAGACTATCGACCTTGTTCCAGGTAAGCTGAATTTCCTGCTCCAACTCGTAAAGCGACACACCACAACAGAAGCATCTGACTTTATGTCCTTCACCCAAGCAGACAAATCCAACTCTGGTTAATTTTTCGGGGGTATTTCCTCCCAGATATTTTGGCCACTTTCCTTTGAACGTTTGGAATCGACTTTCAAAGTCGCGGTGTCCAGAAATGCGCACAGGAAAACAGTATTCTTCTTTGGCAAGTTCATTTCGATGAGACGGTGGTGATATATGAAGTAATTTGCACAGTCATAGATGAGATGCACGGGTTCACGTTCACTATAAAAACCAGTAAGGAGTTCACAATAATGAGTTCCATCGCTTTCGCATTCGTCGGGTTTGACATGCACTGCACCACTTTCCATGGTAGGTGTAGTAGTCAAAGCGAAGTTCCCATGATGTAGTGCTGAATCGGTGATGTCGTAGAGTACGGCATCATTGCAATCGCAAGGCACAGCATCGCACTCGACTTGATCATCACTGAACCTGAACCTCTTGTTGATTTGTGTCTGTGTGAAAGGATTCATCTTTCTAGTTCGGCGTTTGTAGTCACAATGTAGTATCAGTATTGGAAGCTTTGCCCTTTATATGCTGGCCAGTATCAGAGTACCCGTACGGTAAAGTGAAGTAGTTGGGAAGCCGTACTCGCTTCTGGTACACGATTTGATACAGGTTTTATAAGGGTCGACTGGCAATTTGGTGAGCGGCTAAGCGTGTAATCTTGTGCGGTTCGTAGGTGGTCACTCTAAAGTCTTGATCCTCTCCAGTTTACAGTGCTTCTTTCAGCTCGCAAAAGTTCACCACTTGACTCGTTCGATGTTTTAGAGTCAATCCTTTGACTTTACACCCGGTGTGCACTTCTCCTCGTTTGTCCCGGTATTATTAACCGTAAGTTATTGGACCGCCGCTAGCAAAATTTAGAATCTGTCTTTGGGGTGCTCGTCCGTTCAGTCTTCTAAACGGCCTCCTTCGAGTTTAGGGTGACGGTGACCAATGCGATCAATGTAGATGCTACTGTCCATGTCAAAATACAGGGCACGATCTCCTAATTGGTGTAAGACCTGGTATAATTTTATGCGAGCACAGGCTATCACGTAGGCCGCAATGATGACATTTCTAAATTCGTCAGCCTCAATTGACAAGGATCAAGTTTTCACGAATGACGTCCACGTGTTTCGTGTATTTGGTTTTGTCGTAAATCATCTGGAAGTAGCGGAAAGGTTCTGACAAATACTCCTTCTTGGAAAAACACGGTCGTTGTGCCATTTTCCCCGACAAACAATTCAGCACCACTTTACCAAATGATCGCAGTCCTTTGTTTTTTTCGATGTGGTCCAAGTGATGCCTTCCTGGTCAAAGTATTCCTCTTTGAATTTCGTTTGGTCTTCGGGAGTTTGACACCGGGAAGGATAGCCGCTGGCTTCTTGTTTCAGTTTCAGAAAGATCCTGCTGAGTCTCGTCGCCCTTTTGGTACTGTTCTGTCTTGGGAAAGCGGTAAATTTCGTACACTTCTTCTAACAGTTGCTATACCAGGTCCAGAGCTTTAAACAATTCTACGCTGACCCACGTTTCTGTCAATGCGCGTTCTTCCTGAGGGTGGTGGCAAGGTTGGTCTTGGTTGCATGTTCCGGCACATGTGCTACACAATGGAAATATAAGTTTTTGTTGCCAATGGTAAGATAAAACGGGATGGTACAAGTTCATGGGAGGCAAGACTTTTCGCTTATTCAGTCCATCGTATTGTCGAATGTTTGTAACAAGATAACCGGGTTGGATTTCGGATTTATAATAGAACACTTTTGATGGTGATACAAATACAATGTTTGTTGATGAATGACTTGAATAAGAAAAGAATTATGATTAATACATGCGTGTATAAGATCCAAACATTGGATAAATTAGCACAATCCTCACGAACCTAACAAAGCAACATAAATGTGAATACAAATAAATGACCTTACACAGTAAAAGGACAAAGGTTAATGATTCACAGTAACTTCACACGACGAAAAGAATTATGTGTTTTACTCAAATAGTATAAATGATGCACTTTACTCATATAGTAAAATGTATTCACTCAAACAGTGAAAAATGAGGTACTTTACTCAAATGGTAAATGATAAAAAGAAAGGGACAGATATCATACAAAATATCTTTACAGTCCCGAACCAATGGGTATAACAAACCCCAAAATTAGCCCACAGCTAAAAGATTACATGCCTGGAGTAAAACAAAATACTCCGTCACCAGAACACTAGGCTACCAGTCACACTGGTGAAACAAGTAGTCAGCATTTCAGGTAGTCACCGACCACAGTTCAATTCCTTGGTCAATCAAGCAATCAGGCCCACCAATTCGCTCAGCAACGCCCGATCGCCTGGCACTCGACCAGCAACACTCTTCTCTCAGCTCTACGGATGCAATGGTTCAGCTTTACAGCTGCTATGGTCAACTTCTATGGTTAGTTCCACAGCTCGAACACTGTCGACTCTGATCAGCTGAAAATAAATCTAACACCGTGTACTATGTATGACACGGGCATATACGATCAAACGTAATGACGTTATATACGGTAAGCCATACAAATTACATTATCGGCACAACACTACAAAGCAATAAACCGGTTCAGGAGTGAATCTACCTGTGTCCGATAAGAATCCTATGGTACTAAACTTTTCTTTAAATAAATGCAACTTTTTATTGCTAATATAATTCTCTTGCTAAGTCACAAACAAAAATAGAAAATATTTGCATTACACTACGTATGCCGAAGCTACATAGAAAATAAACGTGGTAGTACAATAGTTATAACTTATAATATACATAAGAAATTAATAAATAGCTCACATATCTCTACAACTGAAGATGTGCAGGTCCTTAAGTAGACTGCTTACTGACAAGACATTCCGTAATGTAAAGATTTAGTCTTACGGTGAGGCATTTATACACAGACGATGTAGCCTTACATCGTCTGTGCACTTGTTGCATTCGGTTTTTCCCATTTAAAGCACTTCGCACGTGCGGCATAGGATGAACCGAACTCACTGTTTCGAAATATTGTACAATATACATAAATCACCCTCGGGTACCGTTGTACACAAAAAGACAAAACCCGAATACATGTATTTAAAATAAAGGTATTTATACAATTCTGTGACAGTGTTCAGTCAGCAATTGTGGATGTCCTGCTGGAAAGTGACAATATTTGCACACGTAAGGATACAGCGAACACAGGTCCAGGTATTTGATTTCTTCACCTTTCTCCTCGTCGGCATGGTACAGCAAACATGTGACATTCTTTCTTCCTCCATGCAAAATATCCCGAGGATCCAGATGGTTCATCAATTTGTAACTTTCTACGATGTGTTTAAACTCGGGATCGGTTTTCATGGTACGTTGAAAAAACTAATTCTTGGTGTTAAGTGGAGGGTAGTAGATCGGACATCCATGAAATAAGGATCCGTTAAACTCGTACGCGATCTTGGGGTCTTCTAAGTCCCATCCATACAAAGAACAAGTTCCGATGGTCTTTTCGTCTCCTCCGTTTTGGGCATGTTGGATGCATTTTTCTTCCTTGTCGCACATGTAATTCAACCAGAGCTTAGCTTTGATCTAGTATAGACGTTTGACAAAGTTCGTCGTTTTAGGGTGTATGACAGCCAGTATATTCTCGGGCGCGAATAGTTTGTGGTATACAATGGAGCACGGTTTGGCAATGGTGCATGCTTCTTTCAAGGTTCGATCCCTCCGATTTCCATAAACAATTCTCGAAATTTTCCTCTGCAAATCCGTAAAATGTCCACCTCAGAACGATAGCACTTTAACATTTCTTCCTGAAAGTCGAAGGGGTCCGAGGCGTGAGTTTGGTACCAACCGTAGAAAGCTTCTCGTTGTTCGGTTCGCATGTTGTAAGGGCCGTAGTAGTGAGCATCATGCAAATGTGACAGGAGGACGTGATGATTGGTTTCGGTATTGAAACAGTGCGGAAAATATAATTGGGCCATTTCTGTTATGGGCATTCCACTCAACGACATGTATAAATAACTCATCGGATCTTTAAACTGTACTTGTCCAACTTCCATGGAAATGATTTTGGCTCCCTTCAAAGTGACTTTAATGCGCTCGGTGCTTTCTTCCGTATAGTATTTAAGAAGAAACTGTCCATCGTATCACGAGAAATTTTGAGCCATCACCGTGGCATAGTGATGGCAATCTCCATAACGTTCGATGTCCTCTTGACTCCAAGTCCAGTCGATAGGGTCTAAGATCCACCGAGCAAAACCGACCAGCGTGTTAGATCCTAGAAAGGTGTTTTCACGTCCTCCAGGAATCTTGCAACAGTGTGGGCAATGACAAAAGATCTGTTCTTGCATGCACTTCTCGCACACTCGATAAGCCATGCAGAAATTAGGTATGTGAATGCAGGTCTCTTGCATGCATTCGAAAAATAATGAAATTCTCTTTCTTCTTCTTTTCGTCATCTTCCTCATACTTGGATTGATATTTTTTAATGTAGCATTTATGTTCCAAGTCCACGATTTTGGTAACAAATGTGATACCGTTTCTTTCCTGGACAAATGTGTGCCTTGGCATTATTGGTACGTATGACTTATCCACAAGTAGAGTACAATCTCTGGAGCTGGCAAGCACTTTTCCGCTGTGAAACTTGCGTCTTCAGATGTTTTTGGTAACAGATAGGGTTGACAAAAGTTAGCTGGAAAGCCGGTCAATGCATTCGTTCCTGACCTTCGTCAAGGCAGGGTTTAGAGACCAAACATCCCCGATATTTCGAACCACAATGCTTGTGTTGCTCTCGATTGTTAGGGTCGCATTTCTCACAATAATAACCGTATCCGAGGAATGCGTTGATACTGCTAATGGCATCGAAATGTTCATTGTAATAATAGACGTGAATGTATTTTGAAATTATCGCAGCCAAACAACAGATCTCCACGAACTTCTTCAGGGTTCACTTTCAATGTGTAGCGTGGATCTCAGACGTCTTGCATATTTTTCATTTCAGGAATGCCACAAGTGGTGTCTTTGGATAGGCGGGTTTGCTTTAACAGGAATTCTGTTTCTCTTCATTGTTTGGCTCGGTCCGATTTTGAATAGTTTTCCAGGCTCGTTTCCACTCTGCCGTGTCGTTCTTGGCGGCATACGTTCGTCCCACGACGATGGCACAAGTAAAACACATCTTGTATTGAGTGTGGTTAATTAGAACGATGCTACGCTTCATGCTGCGATGTTCGTCCACCAATAACAATTTTTTGTTTGTGTTGTCCGGTCCCTTTGGGAAGAGAAACGTGGGTCATGTACAGTGTCACTTTTCCATCGGTGATGTGAAACTTGTCGTTGGATTGTTGAACGTGTTGAATCTTGTTGATGACTTTGGAAAGTGTCAATTCTGTTGGGTTGCTAAACTCGATCCAATCGGATAAATGGGTGAGTCTCAAGACATTGTCTTATTTGGCTTCACATTGTCGTTTCAGTGCGGGTAACAAAGAATCCCATAAATCGGTAATGAAACCCTTCTGCTTTCCCCAGCGGTACGTCTGACTTAAAATCATTAAACTTCACCGTGCACGCGTAGACCGTGGTTTTAAAATTTCTTGAAGAGAGTTTATCCGTCTCTCGAATGTAGTAATACTTTTCGGGTGATACTGTTGGTGGACTTTGGCTTGGAGTAGACTCTCTGGGTCTGGATGCAGACGTGGAAGGCGTGGAGTCTGGCTTACTCATGTCGTCTTCAAAATCGCTGGCATGAATTTGAGCCAAAACTTCAGCTCGTGTGCGAGGCGATATGTCACGTTTCTGCCTCTTACTTTCTTCTCCTTTCTCAATGAAATCGTGCGATAGTTCAAGTGATTGCAAAATGTCAAATAACTAAATTTTAAAGGCCATGGTCCCATAAATATAATATATATCTGTGTGTGTGTGTGTGTGTGTGTGTGTGTGTGTGTGTGTGTGTGTGTGTGTGTGAGTGTAGCGTGAGTGTCTTCCCTATATATAGGGTGAGTGTCTTTCCTCAGAGTATTAATTTCACTCTCAATCATTCAAGAAGATAGAAGAGCCGACACTGATCTAACTTCTGATCAAAGCTTTGCAAGGCGTCATACTAAGATATTTTTCACAGATGCCGACGTACTACTCCACCTCCTTTCGAGAAAAAAGTAGAGACACTTGCTCTATCTGGCAGAAGAAAGAAACATTGGTCTTCAGAAATGTCCACATCATCAAAGTAAGACAGGCATCAAGGGAGACGAAGGTCAAGATACCCTTTGTCAGCACAAAGGACATTGGTCTTCAGACTGTCCTAAGAAAAAGAGAACCGATTAAAGAAACAAGAGGAGAAGGTGGAGAGGGGTTCCGAATATGAAGAAGATTTACCGTCCGAAAAGAAGATCGAAGAAAGTGAAGAAGCGGAAAACCCGTGACTGTGAACAAATTCAAAAGGAAAAAGAGAGAGTGAAAAAATAAGAAACCAGTGAACGTTGTTAGTAATGTGTTGTGAAATTTCATTGTAACTTCTACGAGAATAGACCTGAAAGCAAAACGTAAGTGTGACTTCGTTTTGATTTTTTTATAATATTAAGGACCTACACTCAAGCACCATCACACCTACATCATGGGGAAAAAAAGAGATTTAAGTTTCATTTGATCTGGCAAACTCTGAGTAATCCCTCTTTTCGAGAGAAATGGGTGGAGCTGAAAATGACCGTTGGGTGTTCGTTTTTTAACAAACTCGGGAACGGGAGGAAATGAGCTTAACTGCCTTATACCCTTGCCACGGCCAAGGCCTATTTCTTCGCCTGTTACTTTCGATGATTTGGTAGAGATCACTGCTGTTAGTATCTCAGAAGTAGTGGGAGTGTTGAATGAGTTGGAATGTTTGGCTCGGGAAGGTTTTTTCTCTTGGGTCGAGTTAAAGGAGCCCGATACATTTTTTTCCCGACTTCTTAACTCTGCCAAAATGTCCAAGAGTACTGTAACCATTTGACTTTCACCGTCCGTCTTCTCTCCAAAACCTTGTTTCTTCTATCCTTCTTCGTCCTCTCTTTTTTTCTTCTTGCCTCTTCTTCTCGCTGTTGAATGAGAAAGGATTGTTCTGCTTCTTTCTGCTATCGCAAAAATTTTTCCAATTCTTCTTTCTGCTCTGTCTAAAATTCTCGGCTTGAGGTAAGGAAGGAGAAAGTGGCGAAGGTGCTGGTATCGGTACAAATTCTTGCAAAGAAGAGAGAAAATCCACTAAATCCCAATCAAAATCGTTCTCTTCTGGAGCTATGACTGTGTTTGCTTTTGTACCCGCTGTCATGCCATCACTCCGTGTCTCCATTGGCAGGAACACTCCAATACAATGTCTTCGCAGTTTCCTTCATGTTCCAACTCTGTCGCATCGATTCACTGCGCACAGACACTAGCGCACCTATATAGGGAATGTGACGTCACAGGCAGCTCTCTTCTGATTGGAAGAGAGACTCCGCCTGAATTTTGTAACTCGCGTTTGGATTCGTGAAAGAAGTCAATCCGTTTGGATCCGCTCATAAGCTACAAATATTCGTCACTGGCTTCATTCCATTCACCTGCTCTCAGGACAAGATGTGGACTAACGTAGAGTCATCTACCGTCATATCGTCAATGTTGTTCAACCCAGACTATCCCATGTATGTGAAATCATCATGGGCTATCACGAAGATGACAGATACGATTGTTTGGAAAAGAAGGATCTATGTGGAGAGGCAAGGCTGTCTAAAGAGAATCTTAATCTAAGGTCCTAATGTCAGACGAAGTTTGAGGAAGAGAAGAAGACATGTGCGATGTTCCCTATGTTAACTCAGTGGTTTTAACAAAATTCCCATGCCATTTTGAGGGCCACTCCATTACCTCGAAAAAATCTCTACTCTATTGCCAAAATATCCATCGTCTTGCTACTGTATATGTGTTTGTGTATTTGTTTGTTTGTTTGTTTGTTTGTTTGTATATGCTGACCCATACACGCTTGTCCCTAGACAGTCCCACCTATGTTCAAGTCCCCTTGTCCCTAGGCAGTCCCACCCTGTTCCATTTCCCCGTTTTCCTCGATAGACCGACCCTGCTAAAATCCCTTGTCGCTAGATAGTCCCAGCACGCTAAATTCCCCCTTGTCGCTATATTCCAACTCACCTTTTAACATAGAAGTTCCCCCTTGTCGCTATATTGTCCCCCTTTACTAATGAAATATCAGGCAATTCAATTTAATCCCTTTTCTACGAGCACAATTTTCATAAACAAGATTGTCTATTGTATATGGTTGTATACTTTTACCTTTGTATATGCCGCATCCAGTTGTAAACAGCATCGATCCAGATCTACAGGCACACTGTATAACCACATGAAGATCTAAACTCTAGACCTTTACCGGTGTGCAAATTAAGCGATGATAGCTCTTGATACTTGCTGTTTGCATGTTTTCGTACACGTTATACAAGAGCAAACAACCATTTCGCACAACAGGTAACGTAACCTGTCGCTGCACCTCAACGTTACCAATATGCCACACGTAACAAATATCATTCATTGCTTACAACACGAAGTCATTTCTTTCTCCAATTCCAGATCACGAAATACGTGGTTTTCTAACCAAAGAACACCATGTTTGATATAAGTACACGAGTCTAGGGTGCAAACAACTCTGGAGTTTGTTAGGAACCGTATTATGTTTGCTGATGTATTCATTTTGCAGTTGTTTGTACAAAGGCACAACGTGTATGGGGTCATGGCCCCTATTATATATCATGAGCTTTTACCCAAATCTGACGGCCCTTTACTGGGAAATAATTTGCTTTGTAATAGAATTCGCTTAATTTTTTTTTCCTTTGACGTGGTTACGATTGACGTATGAATAGTAATGGCACAGAGGTTAGAAAAGATGCTTTTGACAAGGGATATTTTGTTACCAAACCGTTGATTAGTTTTCCTAGTTCGACATCTGAGGCACTGTGGGGATTAACTGTATGTTAAGCAACTTGCTTTTGACTAAATACGTGATATGACACATTAAAATTTGGCTATCAGTCTATTGGTGATATATCGATATATCTCACGGGATTAAACCAAACACCAGCTCTCTCTCTCTCTCTCTCTCTCTCTCTCTCTCTCTCTCTCTCTCTCTCTCTCTCTCTCTCATAAAATTATGTAAAATAGTTGCCATTCAAGTTCTCAGCTTCATCTATCTATCTATCAGTGTTGTATTCTTCCTCTGGCACTCGTCCAGGACAAGTGACTTTGGAAACTTTACTTGTCCCAACCAAGTTTGTACTTGTCCCTTTAACTAATTCAAATTTTCATCATTTCTCATCTCGATTCTAATGTATATAATGTTTCCTAAGTGTAGTGTGCGTAATGATGTATGCATGACCGTTCTCTTCATTATTAGGTGCTAGATTGCGTATTGCAATGTCATGAAGCATGGTCTGTTATGTGTATTGCTTTGCCGTATATACATGCAATGTCTGCTTTTAGCAATGATTAGCTTGCTTTTTGTTGCCGTTTTGTGTGAATAACATCTAATGTATTTTCAAATTATCAATCGTAAAAGAGTCATCACCGCCCACTCCTCCTCATCCCAAATTGCAGGGAGCACATTGGACATGACCATTGAATATTCCTTAACATCGATGTGAAAAGTGGGTAAGCAGACGGAAAACAAATATTAGGAAAAGTGGTAGACAGAGAAAAAGATGTTTCGGCGGGGTACAATCTACTGCAATATGACACATATTTGTGCATATGATATGTTCCAAGCATAAGATAGAAAAAAAATATATGTTATATCGATTGGCCAGTGGAAACATTTGCTGCCACCGCAATGTTTCCATCATTAACTTAAACACACATTTTCCTGTCAGCATAGCGATTTAAGACATTTTCTCTAGTACATTCTAAAAGTATACTAGAGAAAAGGAAAAAAGATATATTCCGAGGCGTTTGACTTTGCTGAGCCAACATTTTATTCCTTTATGTCACTTTCTGCAATATTTATGTTCACGACACTTCCCGACGGTTCCCGCGGTAACTAGGAATACATTGAAATTCGAATTGGATACTTAATTTTTCCTCAACAAACATGACATAATTAAAAATCTAGTTGTAAAGAACTACCGAGCTAATTTGAATTTCTTTCTTATGATCTCCCTAAACCTCTACACCAGTCAAACATCTACATTTTTTTTTATAAAGCGAACCAACACACTTTTATCCTACATTAACATTTTCTTAAAAATCTGTCCGACTACCTGAATCATCAGTTACGAAGAGTATTGATCGGAGTATGTCCCTTTCTCGTTATTGCAAATAATCAAAAGAAACAAATTAGAAATAAACTTATTTACAAGTCTGAGTACGTTGTGTAGTTTCACTAAGCTTCCAGCGATTTAATGTAGTCTCATTTTGTCATTGCTAAAGAAGGTATAAAGCCAAAATGTTCGTATAACCAACTGTTGATATTATCGGCGTTTCTAAAGTACTTAGGGTCAAAACAGGTCACTGAAGCATCTAAAGGAAGTCCGAGCCTGCGTAAGTGACGAAAATATACAAAGTTTGATACTGTAATTATAGGTTACTGCATTTGTATGCGAAAATATGATCGAGTTTTTCGGCTTAAAATACTGCCCTAACTTGGGAGTGCAGTATATCAATCCGACAAAACGAGTTCATAATTTCACATACAAATGCAGTAACCTTTCTATTATATGCTCATTTTTTTGTCTTCCTAAGGTTTAATTATATAAACAAAAATACACTACAAGAAACAAAGTAACAGAATCTATGCCGTATTCCAAACTAAATACACAAATGCAGATTCATCATTGCACAACAACATTAATAATGCGCACATAACTCCGCCCAGATAAATTTGAACTTAGTCGCGCACTAGACATAACTTTCCAAAGAAAATATCGTTTTGGTCTACATAAAATTGAAATTTGGACACACATTGTGAATGAATGAGCATTGCAACAACTTTTCCATTTGATCTGGAATGAATAGATTTTGGTATTTTTGTCGATTCTATGAAATTTCGTGATTATGGACTGGATTTATCTTATTCTACATGAAATACATCGGGTTGAAGCAGCGAGGGAGAGAGAAGCGTGTTGACATCTGAAAATGTGTTTCTGTTCTGTCATTTAATGTTTGAAATCATAACGTGGGAAATATATGAAGTCTTTCAATTGCCATTATCAAAAAGACGCTATGGAATATAATGTTCATTTCATTTTTAGTGCAGTAAGGAGGATGTAATTGCACTTGGAATATAGTCCAAATTACAGTACAATTTCGAAATGTGTAACCAAGCTTCAGAACCCATGACATGGCTCATGTAATTCGGATTTGCAGAACTAAGAAAGTACATTTTGAGGAAATTCAGGATCTAAAACTGTAAGTATATTTTTTTGCCATTCTTATTACCAGCTAAAGAAGATAGTTTATGCCTTGTCACTTGCATGTTATTTGTAAAGGACCCTGTCTGGCGTCTATAGCTAGCCTAAATCCGAAACATTGTATCAAAAAGGTTAACGTGGAATGTGCTAAAGCAGCTGGTATGTGGCAGTCCACGAAACATCTGCTTTATTTCATTCAGAAACAAATTTAATCAACCAAAACGTAAAGCGTCTACTACGAGAGTGTACATGATTTGTTTACAATGTAGTTCCTAATACACTATTTTGCGCGATATCGTAAAATATAGCACGATTCTGATAATGCAAAGATAACGTAGAAAAAATGAGCATATAATAATTCATATTATTGAATTCAGCAGTATATTCTATCACAAAGTCGACGCGGAATCAATTCACAAAAGGCAAAATCAAAATATTCTCATTGAGCTTGATATAATATGTTTTCTCTATCATCGCTGTCAGAATCAACATTGAAAGGAATGACTCGCAGCAATAGACCAGCTGTTATTTCTACGGTGTTATACTCGCCGACACTAAATTATACAAGCATGAGTTTAGTCTTTCGTTCAGTTCAGTAGGGAAGTGGAAATACTTGTAGAACCGTTGTTGCGAATGTTTTTGAAGCTGATGTAATATTCGTATTTCCATCCAGAATAGCAAACAAACTTGGAGGTAATCTTGCAAACAGCGTTGTACCGTGGGAAAACAAATTTTAAGAAAGTGAACAATTTTCTGGTGCTCTATCAGTGTACATTGGAAAGCTTTCTCCAGTGATTGGTCAAACAGATCGCTGAAAACAGTTGAGATAATTTCAACAAGAAGTGAAGCATTAAAATGAAACCCTGAAGAATTCTTATTGAATAGAGATTCAGTTGGGGATTTCTGGCGATAGCGGTAAGGATTCATTAATGAGAGGATCATTTTTGTCCTAGTGTTCTTGACCTTGCTCGATGAATTGTTCGTGAAAGTGGTTTAACATTTAACCACATTCTTGACTTGTGTGGGATAAATGATTTCTATCTAAGCTACTTTCCAATGAGCTTCGTGATCCAATTGTATGAAATGAGGTAATTTGACGATAAAACAACATAAAATGTTGTTGGGATACACGTCCATAGAACTATCAATATTACTTTGTTAAATAAATATGACCATCAATTGTTCGATGGTTCTGGTCTTCGATGAGTAACTTGATGTCAATGGAGAATGATGTTCAGAACGTTACAGACGATGGCTGCTACTGTGGTTGAAAGAGTGGTTGTTTTGACGCGTTGGCGAAACCACCGTTATTGTTACTGTCGGTATATTTCAACGTAGGGTATGGAACAAGATAATCAATACGACTGCAAAGTAAATATGCCACAGTTTACCGACTTGCTGCGAACTAAAATTTCCAATCGCTGCTCCGATGACAGAATGCACAACAAAGATTTAACAAAAGATGAAAATTTGATTTTAGTGACATGTTGCTGGTCACTTCGACTTCTCTTTATAATATAATGATTCTATGGTCTTAAACTAAATAATAGAGAAGAGCGAAAACTAATAAGCTTTGTAAAATTCGCCATATAACTTATTTCCGTAGAATACAAAGTGAAAATTTAAGAGAACTTACAGTATTCCGAATTAAATCCCAAATAATCCAAAACGTTCTATTGCCATTCCTTATGAATAAAGTTCTAATTAAATTAAAGTGGTGTTCGAAATAAGATCCAACGATGAAGGCGTCGATGTGCCTGCAGTCTTGCATGTACTAATATATCAGTGCCCTGAAGTGTGATGATGTGATAACAGTATTCCAATTAATAAAAAAAAATATAATCCACTATGTCCTTGTCGGAATTCACTATAATTCCAAGTGAATGTTTCTGTCCAAGAGTATTATATAGAATCACTTTGTATTTCCAGTGAATAAATAATTCCAATAAACAAATTCCAACCAAGTGAAATACTAAGCACAATAATTAGACTGATATCTGATTCAGATGTTATTTGCAGGAATGAATAATTGCTCAAATAAACAGGATTATATATAAAACATAATACACTAAAGAAGAGCCAGGATGTAGGACAAAAGTTCATTTCTAGAACAATCTAAGTTATAATTAGACTAGGTCTGTTACTAAAATTATAATAAAGAACATGATAAACATAATGTCCTTGACTCAGACTAAGATAATGATCAGAATATTTAACCACCACGCTGAGATGAACATTAGCTGTTTATTATTTGTTTATTATTCATTCCTGCAATCGTTCGTTTGGCACAACAGACAAAATTAGTGTCTCTAATCAGGAACAACATGAACTTGATTTTGGACAAAGTCGAGTCCAAAATATAATAATTCAGAGCATATAATGAATTTACAAACAATTATAAAAATAATACAAATTAAATATACATAACAATGTTTTATGACTTATGAAGCAGCAGTCCAAGAATAGATACTGGGTGGACATCCTTTCCAAAGAATGTTCACTTTTTTGAGTCGATGCTTTTCAGGGCTGTAGATTTCCAAGAGATAATACTTTTTCAATATCGTACACATCCCCTACTTTCGTAATTCCTTGTAGTGACTTTGTTTGTTTGTAGGTTTAGTGTAAGCACGAATACCCTTCTCATTTTAACAGATAGACAGAAATTATTTTCTTGACGAGTACAAACACTCCATGTACGACATATAGCTTCGTTTCTCTTGATTCTGTTTAATTTCCATAGAAGATTTTGCTACTCTATTTTTAACCGTTCTATCTCAAACAAAAGACTATATTTTTTTTCTGTCAATCTTTCGTTTGGCACAACAGACAATTCTGTCCAAAGCAGCACCAATACCATAAAATAGAAAATCAACATTGAAAATTAAAATTAAAACTAAAACAATGAAAATTTGAAAGAAATAAGATTGGAATTCAATACCAAAAATGATAGTTTGAAAACAAATTCTTAAGAAAGAAATTTTGCAAATAATAGTTAAGAATGATAAATTGCAAACGAAATTAAAAGTAATAAATTCAAAATTTGAATTATGAAATAAAATTTTAAGAAATGTGAAAATTGAAACACCAAATTTGAAAATATTCCTTATTTTAAAATTTGCTTTATCATATTTAATAGCTTTTAAAGATAGATTTCTTTTCATTTGGAATTTATTATTTTTAATATATTTTAACTTTCATATTTGATTTCATTTCAGTATTTTTGTATTTCCCGTTTGAATCTTCATTTTAGTTTTTTTTTATTTTCAACTTAATTCTGTTTTCTTATTTTCAATTCTCATTGTCAAAATTTTATCCGGATGTGTTTCTAGTCTCCGCTAAAGGCCGTGAAAGATTTGAAATTTTAGTTCTATTTCTATTAAACTCTTCGTGTTGGATGGTATATGTTGGGTATTGGATAGTAGATAACAAGGGAATTGCTCAGTACATACGTTGTGCTAATCGCATTGTGTGCGACAGTGCATATTAGACGATTTGATATTGGTCACTAATCACGGCATGTTGTTTGTATAGAGGTGGTGTTGGGTATTAGATAGTTGCGTATTCTTCCGAATGTTGAATTTGGCCTGAATATGTTTCACAATATTCCACTTGACCAGCGTGTTAGAATGCGTGACATGTGTCATACAGGTGATAAAGGGATAGTAAATATAACAATATAAAAATATTCGTATTATTTATTACTTTTTGAACTATTTTGTCATGACTAATGAAAACAAGCTCTTAATATCATTAAAGTAGTAAGAATATTCCTCGGGTATTTCCATACATTCCTTACTGACGGAAACTAACGACGTACCGGTACAATAAAATAGTACTGTGGTACGCACCATAAGAAAAATACCGCGGTAAACCGGTATACCAGTATTTGATAAATAATGGGTATTAGTCACTACACACGGCATGTTGGATATTACATGTTGGGTGTTCAAAATTAGATTACAAGATATTGGTCTGTCTGTTGAATGGTATATGTGGGGTGTTGGATAGTAGATAACTAGGTATTGCCAACTCCACACGTCGTTTTGATCATATTGCGTATAGTGTTAGATAGTTTGTTTTGATACTGGTCACTACACATGGCATGTTGATGGTGTGAATGTAACTCTCGTGGTGAATCATTACTTTTCTGAAGTTAAGTGTTTCGCCAACGAACTGAATGGCACAAATGTTCATATCAGAATACAGATTTACAAACCTGTGTGGTTCTGTAAGCCTATCAGTCTGTTCATAGCTATCTATCTATCTATCTATCTATCTATCTATCTATCTATCTATCTATCTATCTATCTATCTGTCTGTCTGTCTGTCTGTCTATCCATCTATCTATCTATCTATCTATGACCGCTTCGGTGGCTTAAGTGGTTAAAGCGTCTGCCTCGTATGCGGGAGGTCGTGGGTTCGAACCCCGGCAGAGTCGTACTAACAGCTGCCTCGCCTGACGCTCAGCATTAAGTGGTCAGTGTTAGGACTGGTCGGCCTGGTTTCACAATAATGTGACTGGATGGGACATCATGCTACATGTCTACGGCATGATGCCCTAGTGCTAGACATCACTCTAAACTGTCACACTGCAGACATCGTAGCGATATGACTGAAAATATTTTAAAGCTACGTTAAAAATCCTATCTATCAATCTATCTATCTATCTATCTATCTATCTATCTATCTATCTATCTAACGCGTTAGCTAGATAGCAAGCTTGCTATCTGTCTGTCTGTCTTTCTATATGTCTGTTTATCTGTCTGTCTATCTACCTATATATCTCATCTGCAACTTTTATTCTTGTCAGACCATGGATTTCCTCTCTCAGGAAGTCACTCCTTTGTGGAATTTGCGTTTGTTGTGGATGAAGAGACGCTTGAGAGTCACAGTCTCTACTGCATATGCCGCAAATATAGATGGTCTCTTTTATTATCACATACTCTAGGTTGTCTTTTCTGAGGATCTTTCAATTTTTTTGTCTTGCACTTCTGGAGTCGTTGCTGATGCTCGTGCCCCCTGACCAAGTGTGTCCCAGCTGTCCAATGCTTTAATGTCTCTCGTGCACACATCTCTAAAGTGCAGGTATGGGCGAACTGACTGTCATTTGCCAGAAACCATCTTGCTTTAGAGGATGTCCTCTGAGATGCACCAATGATCCGTGCAATGTAAACATCAAAGCCTTCCTAGACGACGCTGTCTGAGTATTGTGAACATAATCGGGGTATATGATCACTGTAGAACATCTATGTTGTGAATTCCCTCCTTCCAGGAGATGCAGATTATGCAGGTGAAAGGTCTTTTCTTGGTGCGATTAGAGTGTCAAGGAGTAGCTGCCGTAGAGGAGCGAGATGGTAACGTATTCTTGTTACGCATGTATTTTGGTGTGCTTACTGAGCTTTTTATTGCTCTCGACCTCCGGCGCAACCCGGATAGCGTTGAGGTGGCCTTTCTACTTGAGAGGTTGAGTTCCGCATGAAACAAGAAGTTCCCTATGATATTAAATCAAAGATGTATAAACTTCAATCTCGTAGTTGGTGATGCTGATGGAAAGTGGCTCTTGAGCTTCTTGATCTTTCGTTACCGTGAGATTCTGCAACGTCAGCAAAGAGCAGGTATCGAATGAGATATTTTGTTGATCTTAGTTTTGACTCGGAGTCGTTAGAGGTCTAATGTTTTCTGTTTGACCATATGAGAGGGCAGTTCTCTTGGCTAATGAGCCTAAAATGTGTTTCCGCAGGAGAGAGAAGATATCCCGAATATCCCAAACTGTTACGAATAAGAATATATCCTTGCTTGACTCGGCTGTTTATCTCAGAAGCCATTGAGGCCGAGCCATTATACTTGACTGTGCCATGAAAGTGTTTATGATAGATGAAGTGGGGTTGGTTGCATCCAATATTTCCCAACAGCTTGGTAGCAGGCAGTGATGAATGTGCTGTTGGGGTTTGGCTATGATCAGAACCAGCTGGTGCCAGAGGTGTGATTTGGAATGTTTCAATGACACTTTGTGTCGGCGAATGGTCTGGAAGCAATGACGCAAATGTCATCGTAGGAACAGATACAATTTCTCTTTTGAATTTTAGTTCTGGAAAACACCGGTTCTAGCGTACGCATGAATATTATTTCACGTTTGGTTGGATTTAAGCCAACTTAAACACTGCCTTGACCAAAGGTCAGTCTCATGTAAATCTGTATTCTGAATGAATTCAATTTCACAAGTATAATTTTAAATTTACACAAGTGAGCTAATATCAACAAAATGTACAGTTGCACTCAAGACTTCGTCGCCTATATCATCCAAATATACAATAAATAGTTACAAGCCTAAAGCAGAGCTCCGTGGTTCGCCAGCGAGTGCATATTGTCTTCTTGATTCAGCAGTATTTACAAGAAAGGTATTCAGAACACGAATCAGTAAGAGAATATCAATGTCACTGCACTTTTAATTGAGACGTTTATTCAAAAACAATTAAATGTTTTAGAGATGTCACAGAAGACAACACATGTGTCATCCTTTTTTTCACCGGCAGTATAGTTGGATGCAGTAGAGAATCACATACAACCATAAGTCACTCACATGTATGGCAGCATGATAGACTGTGTTAGAGATGTGACCGCGAAAGCCATCTGGAACACGACTGAACGATTGTAAAGAACATTTATGTATTTAAAGAAAACTGTCTTAATCTGTAATTTCATTGCTTGCTGTGCACGATTGTTCTTCTCTTTGAATTTTATTATTTTAATCATTCATTTCGAACACTTCTGTTTAAAAGTAAATACCGGGCATTTGCCATTCAGTCTTACAAAACATCTAGTTGATCAGATGATTTTGGATACTTTATGACGATCTCTGTAACATAAAGGTAGGAAAGGTTTCGAACCTCACTTTTCTAATATCATGTGCTTAGACACAATGGATCCTATAACTTTCCCGGCAGAATTTGCATGAACCGCGAGGTTTGGGAAAGTAGAATTCTCAAGGAATCTAAAACCGAGGTATTTATAAGTATCTGCATATTCTACAGCATTCCAACCTTCAGTAAATTTAAAATTGCTATATTGCAGCCTTCCCCTTCGAAATTGAATAAAATTTGAAAACACTTTAGTTTTCTATACCTCTCATAGAATAGTTTCGGCACTAATGTCACGTCATCGTCATTGTCAGTTTGAAAATTATATTTTCATATTCTGAATCAATTTGTGTTATAATATTTATGAAGTCTATTTACATTGGGGACCCAGTGATTCATAAAGGCTGAAACTTAAGATGATGAAGAGTAGTCTTTATATCTAACGCCTTATCTGTACTCAGCTGAAGATACTGATGTATATATGTTCATGAATATTGATGAATACACTTTGCCATAACCGATTGCAATGTAAATATTTCATCTACACATGGTCAGTCTGGCCTAAAAGAATTGTTATTCTGCTATAATTTCGATTTCCTCCTAGCAGTCTTTTGTTATACTAAGACGTATTACATTTTTCGATCTATGGTAGCAAACTCACTCCTTTGTAATGTAAGAGTGTTCTTGGATTTACACATGTATCCAGGGAATATAAGGAACCTCTTCTATATTGATGGAATGCATCAAGAATCGAATATCAGTTGAAATAGCTACAGTAACACTTTAGGGATATTTTGAATTTTTGGGATAAATTAATGGGAATTTTGTATATTCCGTACGATGTTTGTAATTTGACATTGCCACAATTCTTTCAACCTTTTCACACTAGATGTTGTGATTCAGGTGGTATTTTCCTCACCCCATTGATATATAAGCCTGTCTCGAAGACCTGACTTATCAACCTTGGCATGCCTCTAAAAAAAATCATCAACTATACTAATTTCAGATGGGCTACAAAGTATTTCAAACCTATTGTTCCATGTTTAACAAACATTATTCTCATCAGTAATAAGTATTCCAAAATTCTCTTAAATCTTTATCGGAGTGCAAGAACTTTTCTTAATTCTAAGTTACTAAAGATTTGTCCAGAAATAGCAAGGATTATCTGTAACAGTTGGTTTAGTATCATCAATGACCGAATGCAGATATAAACGTTCATCGTATCAAATACGCTTATCAAACTAATCTTGCTCAAGCTTGAATCAATGTCTTGGCATCGCACATTCTAAGTTACAGCCTTTAAAATAGTAAACTGTTTTCTTCTTTTTACACCCATGAAGATTTAAGATCATAGTTACAATAAACGTCTCCATAACAAGATGCTAATTATTGACTGCTTCAATAATGAATTGACAAAAATATTATTATAACCTTCTATCGCCATCAGCTCGCTTCTCTGTTTTTATGTTAATATTTTGTATAACATTTGCAAGAGTTTGCCTCGACATTGTCTCAGTATTTCCGAAGTTAAGAAACTATCAGATGGAGAGTTGTATTTCCTAATATCACTTTAATGTGTGCGGAAGATCGAACCCAGGCCGAGTCATACCAAAGACTTATAAAAAATGGCACCAGCAGCTACCGCGCCTGGCGCTCAGCATTAGGAGGTTAGTGTTAGGACTGGTCGGCCTGGAGTCAGGATAATGTGACTGAGTGGGACATTGTGTTACATGTCTGCGGCATGATGCCCCAGTGCTGCCACACTGCAAACATCATAGTGATATGACTGAAAA
>JAECUM010006818.1:0-68390 GCA_016617855.1 Megalonaias nervosa | reverse complement strand
ATAACCGACGTAAATACAATATTAGTAAATTGCTCTATTGCTTCTGGATCTTACTCAGCCCAGGGCAGTAAAGGGCAAACGATTTATAGTTTCTCGCCAGATGTTCCACCAGGTTCTCTCATGCAAATTACTCCGCGTCATATTATATATTATCCGTTAAATGTTGAAAATCAAATAACAAGTATAACAATGCAATTAACAAATCAATCCGGACGACAGTTGGATCTGAACAACGAGATTGTTACTTATTATTTACACTTACGCGTACAATAGCTTCGCTATCGACAATAAAAATTATACAACCTCAGATATAATGAAACAGAGAAAAAAAGGTTATCGAAGAAAAATAGTTGGAGGATTTTTTGGAAATATATTTACTAAAGTTATTGAAAATGTTCCGGGAATCGCGCGTAAAGTTGCACCAATTGCACTTGACGCAGGTAAAGCTTTTGCAACTAGAGCTGCATCTGCCGCTGGAACTGCTGTGGGACAAAAAAATAGCTGATAAAATAAAAGGCGCACCGTCAGCATCTGATATAAAACAAATTATTTCAGAGATAGCACCAACAAAAGAAACTCAACGTGCTATGATAACAACAACGAAAAAACTTTTATCACCGAAAGGCGAGCAGATTATACAAAAATTAATATCTAAAGTAACGACGCCGCAATAAAATTTTGTATAACCTAATAAATAAAAAATGTCTGTTAAAAATTATCTCAACTTAACAGAACCTTACGACATTGATAACACTGTAACAGAATTTGAGTATGTTGAGTATCTCGATGAAAATTCTAATGAATCAAATAAAGCTGGTATTAGAACATTTAATACTCGAGACGAAGATGTATTTCTATTGCCACATAAGGCAGTGTTAGAAGTTCGCGGTCAGATTATGACAGTGGCCAATCCACCTGTTGCAATTGCAGTTGGAGCAGAAGTAGCTCTTATAAATAACGGCTGGTGTTTATTCAAAAGTGCTAGATATCAACTAGCTAATCAAACTATAGAAGATATTTCAAGTCACTTACAAGTTGCAAGTACAATCTTAAATATTATTTCGTTTCCTGACGATTATTCAAGATCAACTGCAACGAACATGATGTGGTTTAAAGATACTGGACGTGGTTTAGCCTCATCAAATGAACTTTTCTCCAAAGGTGTCTTGGTACACGGAGCTAATGTTGATGCGGATGCTGTAATTGTAAGAGATTTTCTTATCGCTAATGCTGCTAGTTTTGGTATAGCCCCACCAGCTGCAGCCGCTAACGCAGACGCTACAAGACTTTCTCTTACTGCTACTTGTAATAATTTTGGTATAACACCACCAGCTGCAGATGCGAACGGTGTTGCAATGTTAGATTTAGTTAATAAATCAATTAGCGTAAAAAATCCGCTTTATAATGAAGGTTTTGCTAAAAGAAAAGAATTTGCAGAAGGATCACGTCAAATTACAATGATGCTTCCGTTAAGTATGATTTTCGGCTTTTGTCGCGATTATGATAAAGTATTTCGTGGAGTTAAACATACACTTATTTTAGATCGGGCAGAACAAAACGACTGTCTGTTTCGATATGGCGGAGCTGATGTACAATTTATCAAAAACAAACTTGCTCTGTGGATGCCGCGTATAACGCCGTCGGTCATAAAAGCGTCAGAACTAAATAGCATACTCGATAAATATACAAACAAATTTTTTTTTCAGCAACATAAAATATATCAAACAGCAGTTCCAAATACTACCGACTACACGTGGCGAATCACAACAACACCAAGCGAACAACTGCCGAGGCAACTGTTTGTCGTATTTCAACAGCAAGCGCGACGTGGTAACCAACAACAAAATAATGCAATATTTGATAACGCTGATGTTAGACGAATATATGCTAGACTAAATTCGAAGCAATATCCAGAACGAGCGATAGAATGCAATTTTGCAGATGATGCTAATAAAAATATTACTCGACCTTACATGCATCTACTCGACGCAATACAAAAATATCAAGATGTTGAAGATGGATCCCAAATATCAGCAGAGGAATTTCGTACACTTTACCCAATATTTCATTTTGATGTTAGTAAACATGGCGAGCGATTAGTTGATTCGACAGCTGATATTGAAATTACTTGGACATTAGGAGAAGTTCCAGCAGCGCAGTTGTACGTGTACGCGTTGGTGATCAGCGACAGATTTGTTACGATAGATTCCGTTGGAGGTAAAATGACGGCACAAGTTTAATCTGCAATCGTTATATAAGATGACAAAATATATTATAAAAGAAATATATTTGACTGATGGTCAAGTTAAAAAATTAGCAGCTGCTGTTGCAAAACAGAGGCAAGTATCATTAAAAATCAACCATAACATTTCCAAGGGTATTTTAACAAAATTAATGCTGACAAAAAATCAAGTAAACAGGTACGATTGTAAAAAACCTTTTGTTTTAAATTTAAGTGCCGCACAAATAACAGCGATGTCAAAACAAGGTGGTTTCTTTGGTCCGGCATTATCAGTGATAGCCAGCACGTTATTACCTAAAATTTTGCCGGTGTTAGGTGCATTAGAACTAGCAGCAGCGTCTGGCGCAATATCTGGCGCAACGAAAAAAGCAGTTGAGGGTAGTGGTATAAAAAAAATAGTCTAAAGTTTAATTTTATGTGACCGATAAATATAATGCCACAACGAAAAACAAAATCGTCGAAAAAAACGAAAACAACAAAATCGTTGAAAAAAAAGAAAACAACGAAACGCAATCAAACAAAATAAGGAGGAATTATTCCTTTCGCTCCACTTTTAGCGGGACTAGCGGGAAGTCTACTGCCAAATCTGCTAGGAATAGGAGGACGAGGACTAACATTGCCGGGAACACGGCCACCCCGCTAAGTAATTTTGATTTACTTGATAAGTTAAAATCAGTTCCCAGATTTCACCGAGTTTATTCCAAAGATGAACTTAGCGCTGTACCAGCGCAAGCGACATCGTCGCTGGGTTCGTGTGTGATAAATATACAAGATTTCAATGACGGATCCGGCACGCATTGGGTAGCAGTTTATAATAACAATTATTTTGACTCGTTTAGACTTCCTCCGAGCGATGCAGTAAAAAAATATATAAACAAAAAATATAAAATAATATATTATTCGTCCAATCAACTTCAACCTGTTCGAACTTCTGCCTGCGGATATTATTATATAATGTTTGTCCGACAGATGTCAAAAGATCCTAATTTTTTAAAGTTTATTTTGCAGTTTGATAAGCAACATTCTCACGCTAATGATGAGATTGCAATTAATTTTTGTAAAGCTATCTAAAGCTTGCAATAAATTTTTCTAAACTTACAAATATATGATGTCAACATATTGTCTCAAATGTAAAACTAAAACAGAAAATAAGGATGAGACGACGGAAAAAACAAAAAATAATAGAATGATGCTAAAATGTATTTGTGCAATCTGTGGAAAAAGAAAAAGTATGTTTTTAAAGAAAACGTCCGCAGCTGGTTGCCCTCCTGACAAGATTATTTTAGTAGATGACTAAAAATATAGAATGATATGCAGGTGCGATTCTGACAGAGATTTATGTCTCGAGCAAAATAAAATTGTCACATACTATCAACGTTGTAACAACAGAGAAATAATTGGAACAGGTATAGATATACATAAATTAATTGACAAATTACCAAAACCAAAAGGAGGTTGGACATTGCCAGGCCATAAATACACTGGACCTTATAATCCTCTTGATAAACAACTAGATGAAAATGATAATCCGCTGCCAGGACAGGAGCCTTATAATCAAGTTGATGCAATAGCGATGCGTCACGATATCTGTTACCGGGACAACGAGCAAGATAAGGCTGGTTGTGATAAAGTAATGTTAGACGAACTTCGTGATATGGAACCAACAAATCTACGAGAACGTTTTGATAGAAAGCTGGTACAGGGTTTTATTGGAGCAAAATATAAATTAGGACTCGGAAAGGAATTGTATGACGATCTCGCAGCCGAACTACACAAACCTAAAAAAAAAAGTTTACGCGACGTAAAGTTGTCGCAAATGCCGTTGACGATATCTGGGCGATAGATTTAGTAGATGTGTCAAATCTAGCTCAGTTTAATGATAATAAGAAATACTTGTTTAACGTTGTAGATGTTTTTAGTAAATATTCTTTTAGTGTTCCAGTTTTAGACAAGACAGGAACGTCGATAACTGATGCGTTAAAACAAATAATAACAAGTACAGAAAGAAAACCAAATAAAATCTGGACCGATCACGGAGCAGAATTTTTTAATAAAAAGTTCGAGCAGTTTCTAGAACAAAATAATATCAAAAAGTATGTTACAGGAAACGAAGGTAAAAGCGTTGTCGTCGAGCGATTTAATCGCACGCTAAACGAAAAAATACACAAATATTTAACAGCTAAAAATACAAACAGGTATATTGATGATCTTCCGCAGATAGTTGACAAGTAGAATAACACAAAACATCGAACCACTAAACTATCGCCAAACGATGCAATTAAAAATCCGATTCTTGCAAATGAAAACATGTATCGCAGACATAAATTTGAGGTGGGTGATCGGGTTCGGATTTCTTTGATTAAAAAAACATTTGAAAAAGGATTTACTCCAAACTGGACTGAAGAAGTGTTTATAGTTGATAAAGTACTTTTAACAATACCTGTAACATACGCGCTAAAAGATCTGGCAAGGGAACCGATCATTGGTAGTTTTTACGAGCAGGAACTTCAGAAAACTGAGCAAGATGTTATCGAAAAAGTGATTAGGAGAAAAGGTAATAAAAGTTTAGTCAAGTGGCGTGGGTATAGCGATAAATTTAATAGCTGGGTACCAACTAAGTAGATCCAATAACGTTATTATAAATTTGTTCGTATTTCACAAGCACAGATTTACATTTGATAGTTTTACATAACGAAATTAAATGTAATTTTCTTTCATTATCAACTGGCATTAAATTAAATATCTTAGCGAAAATAAAATCTTATTTTATGCTCCTTTGCTGGCCAGTTATTTTTAGATGTAAAAACGGCCTGATAAGCTGCCAAAATATCTGTTGTTCGGCAACAGTAAAGTTAAATTTTATTATTTTTTTAGCAATGTGATACTTAACATTATATCGTCCAGTTGTTGGTCTGCTGTAATTTTGTCTGTCAGCGACGGTGACTATTTCATCATCATCGTCAGATTCGTTGTTGTACAAAATATTATCTTCGCTATAACTAGCAGATTTGTCTATTATATCGGTAGAGATTGTAATATTATCTGCGACTTTATCGCCAGCGACTTTATCGCTAGCGACTTTATCGCTAATGATTTTAACATTGTCTGCGATTGTATCTTCCGCATATATTTCAGCAAGTCTTTTCATCAAGTTCATATTATAATATACTTTTATCTAATTTATTGTTATAAGATATGACTGACGAGGTAAAATATCATCAAAAGGTTAATATATTAAATTACAACGAACTAGCCGAAGCAGTTCGAAAATGTCTGTCGGGTTATAGTTCGTATTATGTTGACGTTATTGTGATGCCTGGCGAAAATGATAGGATATTGCTAACAGCAGCAGAAAAAAATAAACTTAATGAAAGTGCTTTTATAACATTAAAATTTGATCGCGATGATATTATGGCATTTGCACAGAACTGTCTTACTAAGACGGAATTACAAAATATCATTAATCATCATATCTGAAAACAATCCTGGCATCATATTCACTTGAAAAAGCTGATCCTGTTATTCTATCGGCAACAAATTTTACTACCCCAGGATTTATCTTATAGTGTTTCACCGCAGCTGAAATCGATTTAAATTTAATCTCCTCATCTGTTTTGAGATTCAACGAAACAACAGGTTTTGCCGGATATCTAAAATTAATACCGCCACCTCGTCCTTTTTTCACATTTTCCTGCTGGGTAACTATTTCCAAATTTTCTATTCGATTATCAGTTTTTACGTTATTGATGTGATTAATCACAAGACCATCGGGTATGGGTCCGTTAAATACCTCGTAAACAAAACGATGACTAAGATAACTAACTTGATCGGTTAGTGTTCCTCTGACATTTATACGTAAATATCCGCTATTATTCAAATTTCCAATAACTTTTTTTGTCCTTATATGTCGTATAATTCCCTTATCATTTGCTTCGCATAAATCAAATACTTTATGACGTTGAAACTCATCTTGTAAAGATCGGTTTTCAATATTGTCATCAGTAATCGAGCCATTTACTCTATAGACTCTTTGTCCTTCTGGAATATCATCGCAGAACAAAGTATAAATAAAATCTTTTCTAAACATTTCCGTTCTCTCAGCATTATCTCCATTTACACTAATCTTATAACCCGCTGGTGTTGGTTTTCCTATAGATTTTTTAGATTTTATGTTAATAACCGAACCTAATGCATTTCCAGCGTAGAAGTTATACTTCGGATGAACATGATATGCTTCTTGCTCCTCTGCTGTCAATCGAATGTATCTCAGATTTTGTGTCATTATACTACAAGGATTTTATATCTCTAATTGTTTGTTCAGCTGGCGTGCAGTGAGTTATCGATCGAACAATCAATTAAACATATAATATTACACTATTATATAGCAATGCTGAAATTACGTGATATAGCCAAGAAGAGCCTTATGGGAGAACCTGAAAAAATAGCGACTGCCTTTACAGGATTCGACAACAGTTATCGGTTCAGTAAACAGATCGTATTAGTAAATTTTACTGCAACAAATCTCTATCATTTGCTAAAGCCAACTGTAAAACGTGAACTTGAAAAACATAAGGGTCTAAGAATATTGGTGCAATATCACGTTATATTTTCAAAGCTACTTGTGACGGAGGAATCGACTGACAAGGAAATTGCAGACCCTTACATTAATGCAAAATCAAGACGTGTTTTGCTCGGGACTGATCTTTTGTCACTGGCTAATGAAATACACCAAGAAATTTGGAAAAAGATAGAAGAATTTACTGAATTGGGTTCGGGTTGGAAGTTTGAAATGATCGAGAAAATTTTATTTCACACAATAAAATATGACGTATTACGCGGTAGTTCGTATATTGATTTGCCACCAAAAATAAAAAATAAAAAATGCTGTGTAAACGTTAAAAACCTCGATAACAGATGTTTCCAGTGGGCTATTCTTTCCGCGCTATTTCCAGCAGAAAAACACGCTGATCGTGTTGACAAGTATATTAGTCACGTGTCAAAATTAAATTTTAATGGCATCGACTTTCCAGTTGCAGAAAATCAAATACCAAAGTTTGAAAAGCAAAATATTGTTTCGATCAACGTTTTCAGACTAAACGAAAAAGAAAACGTCTATCCGAGTTACATTTCAGAAAAAGCTTCACAATCGATAATAAACCTGCTGTTTTATAAAAATCATTACGTTTGGATTAAAAACTTTAGTGGACTAGTTGGCAGACAGTATAATAAACGAAATAATAAAATATTCTTTTGTTATCGCTGCTTGCACGGTTGTACAGACAATGAAACATTACAAAAGCATTTGCAGTACTGTAGTGACGTACAGCGAATAACGATGCCGTCCAAAGAAAATAGTGTGTTACAGTTTGTCCATCACAATCACAAACTAAAAATTCCTTTCGTCATATAAGCTGATTTCGAATGCTTACTTCAACCTGTACTTGGCGTAGAAAATAATCCTAACCAATCGAGTACAAGAAAAACACAAAATCATGTTCCGTGCGGAGTAGCGTATAAGATAGTTTGTTGTGTTGATTCGAGATTATCCAAACCAATCAAATTATATCGTGGTAGAAATCCGGCTGTCTGGCTTCTCAAGCGGTTGATTAGCGAAGTTGATAATATATTTTATCGTTTGAAAAGAGTAACTCCAATGATAAAACTGACATCTCAACAAGAATCTGATCACGAGCAAGCAGAATTTTGTTATATTTGTGAAAAAGCTTTTGAGGATAATAAAAAAGTACATGACCATTGCCATATAACAGGACAGTATCGTGGAGCGGCTCATGATCAATGTAATTTAAAATTTCATGCTCCAGATTTTATTCCAGTTATTCTTCACAACTTCCGAGGATATGATAGCCACATTATCGTAGAAGCTTTTGGTGATCCTGACGTAAAATCTCGTTTAAAACTCCTCCAAATAATTTTGAAAAGTATATGTCAGTTACGCTAGGTAAGTTGCGTTTTATTGACAGCCTACAATTTATGGCGGCATCATTGGATGAGCTGGTAAAAGGTTGTAGCGAGTTTGATAACCTGCGAGACTGTTTTGGAGATAAATATAATCTACTGACTAAAAAAGGAGTATTTCCGTACGAGTATCTCGATGATTGGAGTAAATTTGATGAAACTTCGCTACATGACAAGGACAAATTTTACTCACAACTTAAAAATGAAAATATAACCGATGATGATTACAAATATGCACAAGATATCTGGAAAGAATTTGATTGTAAGACGTTTGGAGATTATCATGATTTGTATCTAAAAACTGACGTGTTATTGCTGGCGGACGTATTTGAAAGTTTTCGAAAAGTGAGCTATAACAATTATGGACTAGATCCTTGTTGGTATTATTCTGCTCCCGGGCTGTCGTGGGACGTATTGTTAAAGTTTAGTAAAGTAAGGTTAGAATTACTGACTGACGTTGATATGTTCAATTTTATCGAAAAAGGTATCCGAGGCGGTATTAGCGTGATAACAAAAAAGTATGCGGAAGCAAACAATAAGTATATGAAAAAGTATAATCCTAAGCTTCCTTCGAAGTATATGATTTATTTAGATTGTAATAATTTGTACGGTTATTCTATGGCAGAACCAATGCCTTTTGGTGGATTTCGTTGGATTACAGCTGAACAATTTCTATCAGAGACAGAAAAAAAGATACCCGACGATGTTTCGTACTTCGTTGAAGTTGATCTCGATTATCCAACTTCGCTACACAATTTACACAACGATTATCCTTTCTGTGCGGAATCGATGATAATAGATTATAGTACGTTGTTTCAAGAACAACAAGCGACAGCATCACCAAGACAAAATTCTATGGTCAAAAAACTAGTACCAAATTTACTCGATAAGAAAAATTATGTTTTGCATTACAAAGTTTTAAAACAAACAGTAGATGCTGGTCTTGTGTTGAGGAAAGTTCATAGAGTTTTAAAGTTTAATCAGTCGCCGTGGATGAAAGGTTATATTAACTCAAACACTTCGAGAAGAGCTGTAGCAAAAACTGATTTTGAAAAAACTTCTTTAAGCTTATGAACAATTCCGTTTTTGGTAAGACGATGGAAAATATTAGGAAACGCGTAAATATCGAGCTAGTTAATGATATCAATCGCAGAAACAAACTTGTGTCAGACGATGATTTTGTTAGCATGAAAATTTTTAATGAAAATCTTGTCGCAATACAAAGAAGAAAAACAAATCTAAAACTAAACAAGCCGATTTACGTTGGAGCTTCCGTGTTAAATTTATCAAAATGGCTGATGTACGATTTTCGTTATAATTTTGTTAAAAATCAATGGCCGTCCAGTAGATTATTGTTCACTGATACCGATTCGCTCGTGTATGAAATCGAATGTGAGGACGTCTATCAGGATATATATGATAATCGACATCTGTTTGATCTTTTCGATTACCCTCGTAACAGTAAATTTCATGACGACACAAATAAAAAGGTTATTGGTAAGTTCAAAGATGAAATGAACTCAAGCATCATCAAATACTTTATCGGACTGCGCAGTAAAATGTACGCGGTATTGCTAGATAATAATAAAATAACGAAAAAGGCAAAAGGTCTGCCTCGCGATTTTGTTAAAAAGTTTATGAAATTTGATGACTACAAGTACGCGCTTGACGGCGGTGTTAGTTTTATAAGAGCAATGGCTATTCGAACAAATCATCATAAACTTGAAACAGATGTCATTATCAAACGCGGATTGAGTAATTTTGATGACAAACGTTATTGCGAAAATGGAGTAGATACATTTGCACATGGTTATTGTTTTGATGATAGATCTGTACTCGATATGATATTCGATGACTAAGGTATGAAATTTTATCTAAACTTTAGAAATAATGTTTGAAAATTTGACAGTCACAAATAGTTGCAATAGCAAGATCAAATATCTAATGATGAACGGCAAACAGTTGACAGTTGAAATTAATAATGAAACATCAGGTATATGTTTTACCGCAGTTCGAGACAAGCTAAAACTTTCACTTACCAGATCTGATGACAGCGAGTATTTCAATTACCTCGAACAATTGAGCAAGAAGTTGTTAGCGGAATTTAAAAACTTTCATAATCCAATCAGCCAACAAAAATATACTAAACTTACAATCGATCTTGATCGATCAAAAGTATATTTTATCGACAAAAAATATCCTCTTAACAAATCGCAAATAAAAGATTTATTTGAGTCTCGTCGCTGTGTGAGCGGTAAAGTAAAGTTTAGTCTCTACTATCGTGATGATGAAATATTTCTAATTTCAACAGTAGAAGCATTGATAATTGGTGATGAGGTTTGAAGGAGGTAGAGGTTAGTCGTTTGGGAGGCTGGTGGGGCTCACAGATGTAATTTATATTTTTTTTGGAGGGTCTCCAAGATTTGCTTGGAGGGTGGGGAAAGAGGTCTCTGGGCCAGAACCAACAGTTTGATGTTGTGAAAAAATCGTTTGGGTGAAGATTTTAGGGTCTCCGAGAGGGTAATTCGTATTTGTTTGGAGAGTGGGGAGGGGGTGGAAAGAGGTCTCTGGGCCAGAACCAACACTTTCCCTTACTACTATAAACTATAAATTAGTCACGTTGAAATAAGGCACCATACATCAAATGTCAACCCTTGACTATATTATTTCTACGAGCAGAGGTAAGGAGTATGATATTAAGGTAAAGGAAGCCGGCACCTCTCTTATGGATTCATGGAAAAAGTTTATGACAGACCTGTTGAAACACTGCAGGGAGTTAAACTGTTGTGGACTTGAGGGAATCAAGGAACTTTCAAGGAAAAGACAGTTATTAATTTACCCAGGTGACTCTAGGTACTGTCTATTTTGTCTATAAAATGTAGACATGTTGTTTATTCTGTCCAAGAAGAAATCAACAAAACATGCACTTTGACCAAGAAAACTAGTATAAGTCAACTGCACTAAAATTTTGTGCATCGTTTATTAATCCTGTATAAGATAATATAAAGTCAGATATTAAAGTCAGATTATACGTATGTATGAAAACGAATAAGAGGTTCTGGGCAATCATTTTCCGGGTTTGATTTGGAAATAACACACATAAGTTAAAATGATACACGTAAATGATTTGGAACATAACAAGTTTTTTCAATGCTCACTACCTTCAAGGCGAATTGTAGCTTGAGATACGATATGTTGTGAAAAGATGTGTATTATTTAATGTCTTATTGTTACAAGGAAAATGTCTCTTAAAGCATTGGTAGATATATTTGCAGGGACAAAATGGTGTGGCAGCGTAGACAAGGTGAAAGATGACACCGATCTCGGAGAATACTACGAGACGGATAAGTGCTATAGAGCACACGACAAATGTGATATCTACATCACAGCATTTCTGACTAAATACGATCTCTTCAACTTCGCTCTCTATTCGGTGTAAGTTTATCACAGACGCAGCAGCAGGCATTGATCATGACGAAGGAAGAAAACCATTTCTTGCATTGTCCAGCATGCCACATGCCAACATTTTGCAATTCTTTTGGGGTTTTTTTTCCCCCTTTTTTTGGCGGAGGGGTTGCTGCATACAAATAAATCTTACACGTATGTACTATGTATATCTTGGTATAGTATTTAAAGCAGAAGACATGCAAGTGGAAGATAAAATGAAAGATGGTAGGGTAATAAGAAAGAGGGAAACTATTGAATAGAAAAAACAATAGTCTGCATTAATAATTTCAGGATAACATATCAATATTTATGAAAATATTAGTAATTCTAAACGAAAAAATATAAGAGCTTGCATAAACAGTCACACTCATGTACAAAAAACCCACTCATATACGAATATGTACACATAAACACACACATACGCATATGTGTGCATCCTGCCCGCATACATATACGAGGAAAGGAGTGAGAGAAAAGGGGTATATTTTTCAGAGACAACATTTCATTCAGCGATCACCTTATTCCCCTATCATAGCCATACTCTATTTCCCTATAAAATATGTTTCCACATAATTCCATTTAGTAAATAACTTTTGTACTTTGGACCTTCCAGATAAGACTTATAAGTTTCAAATGTGAAATGAAATATAAAATCAAGAAGAGCTCTTGCAGGTCTGGTTTTTTGTTTTGATATTTCGACCTAAATATAATATATTTTGCTAAAGATAATATTAGATTTACAACATTTGAAATCTCCAAATAAAATAAGATTTTCAGAAATCTCGAAATTTGCTCCAATCTCAATTCTACAAAAACGTAAAACCCAACCCCAAAAAAGTTTTACAACAACACAGTCGCAAAATAAATGTTTCATCGTTTTTGTCCTCACTATTACAGAAAGAATATCTTTAATCAACTACGAAACCAATTTTGAATTGAGAACTGTTTGTAGTCAATGTCATGGTTATTTCTGAACTGGAGCCACCATAATTTTGTATCCAATTTAATTTTATAGAGAACAGAGTATACCTTATTCCACCAATTGTTGTCATTTGGAATGTTGAGTTTAATAAAAAGAGTTTTGTTTTAGCTTTGTGACAATGTAATGACTATATTAGACTATTACATATATCTCTCTGCATCCTTTTTATTCTTGAGTAAAACTTCAATATTCTTGTGGAAAAAGGATGCAGAGCGTATTGTTCTCATGCAAAGTTTACAAATTTTATATTTTTAAATACAGATGGTTGAATTTATAATACCGAAATATTGTGTAATCTGGGGTGAAAAATCGTATAGATCACAAAATCGTTCATGTAATAAATATAAACCTTGTTCATTCAAGAAATGATTTATAAATCTTACTCCCTTCAGCAGCCACGATCGATGTAAAACTGGTCCCTTGTTAATGGTTATATTTTTATTTTTCCAGACACCCTCCATAAAATTTCAAGAAATTACTATCTTTATCTATTGTCATAGACAGTAGAAAATTGCAACAATTCGATTTCATAGGTCGAATATCCACCATTTCCCTTTACAGGTCCTCACTACATCATAATCTCATGAATCAATCTTAATCAGCAGATTAGAACTCATATACTTGCATCATACATGTAATGTGCATCTTCGGCAAAACGCATATGGAAACGCATCGCGGCGTCTTCACTGACACTTTGTTTCACCTTTTACACCATTTCCATTTTGGTTACAATTGTGTACAAGTCTATTGACAGCTAGCAAATAAAAATAAAGCCAGGGATATATCATTTTTAAAAAAAATGAAGATATATGAAGGAACATGTTGTTTGTTTATTACGTACAATTATGATGGTACTCGTTCATAATAATGTATAGGTAACACTTTATTGACGACTGTGTATGATAAACCACTCGGATGCAGTGAAACGGATCCATGAAAAGCTTTAAAAAACGATGAATTTCAGATATATCCAGCTCTATCATTATTGTTAGGGCTTGAAATCATTGGCTCATTTTAAGTTTTTAAGACACAATACAACTCGGCATGTATGGGTTCCTTGGGCAATTCTGATAATTTTGATGATCGCGAAGATAATAAGATTTCAATACTTATCACTGGCGTAATTGCATAAATTTCCCATAGTCATTGTCGTGTAATATATCCTTTAACAAGAAATCTGGAAAACTATATGAACGCTCAATCGCTACCATTTACGGCCTTCAGGAGACCCACACGAGTATCAGCAGTATCCAATCCAAACCAACACTACAGCCATTTTTTTTTTTTTTTCGGATTCCGCAGAGGCACCAACGACTGCTGTCAATAATAAATCTGCGGCAAACTCTGTGGGAAATATATTTTTCAACGTGGTCGGCCCTAAATGTCTGCAGCAGGTCTACCCATGTGTTTGCATAAAGGAGGGGTAAGATATATCAATGGATCAATTCAAAACTATGGTCTGTCTCTATTTCTTTCTTTCCTTTCTTCCTCCATTCTACTTTCTTCCCCCTATTTTTCAGGCAGAGGTAGCCAGATTAAACACTGTTTCATACGTCCCCAGATGTACCCCAGTCTCATATCATTAATTTATAATACTCCTGAAGACCGACGATCTAAAGTGTACTACAGAACTACACGATGGTGCCGTCAAAACTAAATGACTGACTATACAATCCAGAACGTCCATATAGGGTATATATGAAATTGGAATAATGATAATATATAAACAATCCAGGCCATGAGAGTGACCATCATCGTGTATGGATTGAGAAGTATTAACCGAAATAATCTTGCATGTATCTGAATAGGAAATCTACTGTTGATAAATAAATAAATAAATAAATAACAATTATATTTGTATCCGAACCTTCTCAGCTGAATAAAAACAAATTTTACAAAACAAATTGCAAGAAATGTTTATGATATTTTAAATATTTGAATTTCTTACCAGAATTCTATATCTCAGTATCAATTGTATTGTATCCATTTTCAGGTGAAGTGATGGGCTTTCATAATGTTAACTCCGCACTACCTCAGTCCAAGTAACGTAAGCGTTTTTTTTTTTAAATTAAAGATATCTGTTTTGGGCAACTTTGCAGTTTGGGCATATAGCAGTTAGCTGTTTCTGGTAATTTCCAACACTTCCATTAAGTGCCAGTTAAAAACATTTAAGTAATTTTCTACTCATGCATTGATTTATCAAACATATCGACATTTTCATAATAATAATCATCATCACAAGTTAAATCACAAAAATTGCGATAGATTAACCTAATAAAACTATCATTTGGCCTGTTTTCGAATATGATAGCATTGTCTATGAGATACAGAAGGGTGGTGTTCAATATTTTGAATGTTTTTAATACGTTATAAAGCTTGACATATGGGACTTTATTTAGTAAGATCTCGACAGATGTATAAGTTGGAGAGGGTCCAAAAGAAAACTCACTGACATAACAATAAGCATATCAGATAGACTCGCCTAATATGTTCAATAGCATCATTTTACCTGTATGGATCTATATCTTGTCAGTGCGTTGAAAGACAATGAATCATTCACACTTTATATGAGAGTGTTGGGGTTGTTTTTATAAAACTGCACAGGTACTTATAGGTTTTAAATATAAAACTCGCTCTTTCGAGGTATTAAACATGCGCTATATTCAGTTGATTTCTCTTTGTCGCTCTTGATTGGATAAATTAGACTTTTGTGGTAGAACAGGTTCTACTTCGGGCAAGAATATTCAGGAAAGGAAAACTGAGAATGTAAGAGCACGTACCCTAGACTTGGTTTTGCCACTCTTCGAGTTTGGTACGGTTGGTGCCATGCTAACTTTTCGACGATTTATTTCAATTTTTAATTAGCAACATACTGGAAATGATCATATTTAACTTGCCTAGCAGACAGATAAGGGGAGATTCCTGGATTCATCTTTGTCAATCATTTGGCGTACAATTTTGGGAAGTAGTCTTCTTCATTCTTTGTTGTGGCAGACACTGATTCATACCATTTCTTGACGAAGAGAAATCAGCTTTAACCACGGCCAGCAATAATCATTTTAGTCCAGCAGTACAGCAGTCTTTTGCAGAAATTCTTGACTCAGAAGTAACTACAACAAACGTGAAAGCGGCACACTAGTAGAACATGCCATAAACAAACACTTTCAGATATGGTAACATCTAAACATTTACGTCTGCACCTGTTCTAAATATTTTTACGATTTTAATGGCTCATCAAAATCTGTTCTTCTTTGAAGTTCTATTACCGCTTCCAAAATTAAAAAGACATATGTAAGAAAAGGAAGGACGAAAGGAATGCTAGAGACGGGTGCTCTTTAATACGTTTTAATTACTTACCATACTTGACTTCACGAAAAACTAATTGAACTATTGTTTTGAATGGTATGCTTTAGATGAACACGAACTTAGGAATATGAAACACGCCAAAACACAACATCAAATAAACTCATTGAAAAAAAATATACAACACCAAACAACAAGTTTTAGACAAAATTTTGCAAAGAAAGCTTAAAGATAAAATAAAAACATTTATACACAGCCTTGGTTCTCAGAAGGTTTAGAAATTGCACAGATGAATAATTTAATTACACAATTACACGATCCATGGAAGAAATTAGTCCACTTGCTTATTTTAGCCGTCAATGCACCATAAGTTTAGCGCATCGAATAGAAATACCCGCGGCAATCTAAAACATCACATCAAAGTCTCTAAGTAAACGGAATTTATATGCCAGATTGACTTCATGAATGAAATTATGGCAACATATTGTTAAGACTATATGGACTTAAAATACATAGCAGAAAGAAGCGAAACCATCAATGTATTAAAATGGGTAAAAATGTTTTTCTACGTGTTGAAAAGTAAAATTTTATGAGAAACTTACAGTATTGTGAATTAAATTCCAAATAATCCTGAAATGCTTTTCACAAATCCGAATGTAGTGTTCCTAATTCGGCTCGGTAGTAATCTGCCGTGCCTGACAGAGTTGTTTTCAAATCGAACAACCATTGATACTTTATCTAAACATTTTGGAGGAAAACCAAATACCACCCATACACCCAAAAAACCCACAAAAAACAACAACAAAAGCAACAAGAGAAAAACGACAAATAAATAAATAAATAAATAAATAAATAAATAAAACATATGAGATCAATCAACTATATTGGACTACATGTTCGGGTACATCTTGTCCCTAAACGTCGCAAGAGCATTATTAGTAAATTTTTATCACAAACTAGGCACCTATAGCACATATGTAGAAGAGGTTTTTAATATTGGAGTTATCCAAACGTTTCCTAAATATAACTAGTAATTTACCAAACCCTACCAAAGTCCCACTAAAAGTCTGAGACAAAAGACCTTTCCCTTCTTCTAGAACTATGGTAAGTATATTTGGTATAGAAACATTGACAGATTTCGGTCTTTGGAAAACTTGATGATATATAAGCATTTTATGGTAATCTGAAATAGCTTGAACACCTATGCTTAGCTTTAACAAAGTACCTGCTCCTACTCTTACGTACACACATAAATAGACACACACACACACACACACACACACACACACATATATATATATATATATATATATATATATATATATATATATATATATATATATATATATATATATATATATATCGTAGTAATTCTTTCATTAACAAATAGAGGGTTGTTTTTAATTTTAACTGAAATAATATATTAAGTAAACATTGTTCCCATCAGCTAATAATACTGAATCCCAGCTGTACTTAAAGTGACTTGTCTTTACAATTATATATCCTGAATGACCCAGTCTTCGGTGGACACTTGTCAAGTTTTCTAATGTAGAAAGCTATTCATAGCAGCAGCTTTAAAGTATTTATATGTGAAAGCGAAAACATTTATCCATATATAAACAATTAAAGTCAATCTTTGTCTCTGATATCAGATCCAGCAAAGTCAAACAAATGGAATTTTTATATATCGTGCAAACGAGTGTCGCAGATGGTTTCAGTCATTCCTAATTCACAAATGACTGAAATCGTTCTTTTTCTTAGCAGCAGAGAGGGTGAACGGACTCTAATTGGTTGTCCGTTATTTTCTCAAAATAAGGAATCCTACGAAAATGAAATACAAGGTCAATAATTCCAAACCAAAGTTTCTAACCGATCGAGAGTCTCTCGAAATTGTGTTAGCTCACTTTGTTATTTTATCGCTGACATTTTGATTTCAAATTTTTATGCGCGTTCGTTTGCGTGTCGGACACGTACGCGCGGTCGTTCACCCTCTCTGCTACTGTATTTAAATAACTATTATATCAATAATGACTGGTGAAGCTCATTCAGCAAGATTAGCTCGAGAGCGACTAGAGGCAATTAAGAAATATCTACCCGTGAGAAATTCTGTCAAACAAAAATTACAAGTGCGTCAACAAGCAGAAGAATTGTTTAAACCTGTTACAAAGACTACTAAAAGTCTTCTTAGAGAAAACCGTTGCAGCAACTGGAAAAATAGCAGAGCGAACTAAGAAAGCAAAAAAGATTCTGCGAGAATTTCTGGGAGAAATAGCTGCGGCTCAGCCACAATTACAAGAAGTACAACAAGTACTTGAGAGTGCACATAGTTCGTGAGAAGGTCGGCGATGTAAGAGATCTTGTTACACCAAAACCAAAACTAAAATCAAAACCAAAACCATCAGTCCGATTTACCGAAGAGGGTCGTATGATGCTTCGAGAAAACTCTATAGCGCTTGCCGCGGGGGATATCCACGTCGTGATAAAATATTAAATCCAAATATCGCTAGTGTTTCAGAAAAAAATTGGGTTCCTTTTGTATTTCGAAAGTCTGGTGACATACCTAGAATCGCCGATAAATACAGAAGCGATTTTGAACATTTTGAGAGACGAGTCAAAGAGGCTGAAAGAGCTTCCTCATCGGAATACAGCCCACATTTTACTGATGAAGAAGAAACAACTGAAAGTGGTACTGGTACAGGTACCAGGGGAAGTGGCCTTGTTACTCCATGTTCCGATAACGTCCTTGCCAATGTTGAATGATTAGAAATTCTGATTGGCGGAAAACGAGCTGGTAATAATTCCCCAGAAATCATTAATGAAGCAGCTACTATTTGTCAACGATTATTTACAGATAGTATCATGGATATTAATGTTTATCGATTCCTCATCGATGAAATTGCCGATGATTACCGCAGTGATTGATTAAGGGTATAAAATTAGATCAGTGACAAGAAAATAAGACGATTATACATAATGCTCACCGTGGACCGACCATGGTCAGGGTGATCATTCGCGATTACCTACATATAAAGCGTACTATGGAGATGGACTCGGTGATATTGTTCAAAGTATATTTAGAAGGATAGCCCCAAAGGCAGTACCGATTGTAAAGCAACTGGGAATGAAAGCCATCGACGTTGTTAGTGATAAAGGTATTAGTGCTGCCGGAGACGTTGCCGGTAAAGCGTTTTCGGCAATCAAAGATAGACTATCACGATTAATACGAGGAAAACCTCAGCCAATAAAATTACCCAGCACTGAAATTATGACAGCAAACATCAGTGAGATAATATATCAAGCTGCGAATGAACAACTAGCAGCAATGGTGCTGCCATCGATGGCTGGTGAAAAAGAGAAAAATATAATTGCTAGTCTGGTAGCAGGAAGTGGTTTTCGTGTTAGAAAAACACAATTATAATAAAAATGTTCAAGCGTATGTCTGATCTCGCATTCGACATGGACGCACCGGTACTCAAAGATGAGTCTGTGCGCGATTATGAGTATTATTCTTATGACGCACGTGTACCTGACGAACGTGAAAGAATCGAATTACAAGTTCAGGATACAAGAAGATATTTCTTACCCGCTGAAGCATTCATTGAGATCGAAGGTAGACTTTTAAAATTAGATAATACAGATTACGGAATTGGTGATCGAGTTGGTTTTGTTAATAATGGTATTATGGTGTTATTCAAAAGTGCCGCATACAACATTGATGGTCGAGAAACTGAAGTTTGCCAGAACGACGTCGACGTTGCCACAACAATACTTGGCCTTGCAAGATACAACGATGATTACTCAAGATCAACTGGTCCATCAATGATGTTTGCCAAGGACACAACTGATCATCCAGAGGACAGAAACGTAACACTAAATGCAGTCGGGGACGCAGTTGCATCAATGAATGAAAATTTCAACTTGGCATTTGCATCGCGTCCATCAATGCTAGGCAACGATAGTAGTAATAGGGGGCGATATAGCCTCACGCAGACCGTAATGTTAAAAACAGGTCCTGGCACTATAGCCTCAAGATTTATAGCCTCAAGTGGCACAAGTCAGGCACTATAGCCTCACGTAGACTTCTATGTTAAAAAACGGTCCCGGCACGATAGCCTCAAGATTGAGTTTAGAGACAATAGGAATGGAACAGGTGGGATGACGTCACGGTACTGGACACTTGCAACAATGTTGCAAGTGGCTGACCTGACTACGCGCAGCTACTCTAGGTAGGGACAAATACAAGGGAGAAAGAGACATATACAACACATATATAGCATATAGGCAAGAAAGAATAAATCTTTTCGAGGCATATGAAGTGGCCCTGAAAAGGGCCCTTGGGTTCTTCTTCTATGTTCTCCATTTCTTCCACCACTGTCTCACTTTCCTATAATTCCTTTCTTCTTCTTCTTTACTTTCTCTGGCATCCAGTCAGGATATCCTATAGCTCTAAATTTTTCCTGTACCTTGATCCAGTTATTGTTCAGTCTCTCAAACTCCTCTTTCTTTTTGTTTTCTTTGTCCTTTCTCTCTTTTGCCCATGTCTCTTTAATCTTCTTCACTTCTTCCAATACCTTTTTCATCATGTCTTCCGCTTTCTTCAACTGGTCTAAACCCCATTTGACAAAAGACCAATCTGTCAAATTAAATATATCTTGCAAAAAGCATCTCACTTCGATGACAACATCAAGGCTTTGCTTCAAGGTGCCCACTCTCACATATTTAGAATCGATGAAGCCTCTTAACCTCTCTACTTCCTCCTCTATCAGGCCTTGCAACAGATCTCTGGCTACTTTCAGGCTAATCGCAAAGTCTATACTCCCTGGGAACCTCCATTCCTGTTGAAGTCTTTCCCCATCCATCATCCAGAACCAACTGTGTTTTAACTCGTTAAACACGTTCATTTGAAAGGTGTTGACTAGTCAACGCAGGTAGCCAGATTGACGAGCCCTCCGCTTTATATCCGTGAAGCACGGACGTGAAGGAAAACATCCCTTACACTCACTTCACATATTATCTACTATCCACACAACCTAACGCGAATGCATATAACCCACATTATCTACTATCCACACAAACGGACGGGAACGCATAAAACACATCATACTTACGATCCACACAAACGTACGGGAACGCGTGTAAACACACCATACTTACTATCCACACAGACGGGAAGAGAAGAAAAAACACACCATACCTACTATCCACACAAAAGGACGCGAATGCATAAAACACACACACTATACTATCCACACAAACGGGAAGAGAAGAAAAAACACACACTCTACTATCCACACAAACGTACGCTAACACAAAACACACACATACACACACACATCAGTAAATTAGTGAGTGTCTATAGTCATACTATTCTACGTTCACACAAATTGGCAACTTGAATAGTCTATCTTTTCTAGAGATCTGCTTAACCCTGAGAAGGGCTGTTTTACCTTTCAAACTTCAGATGCACATGGCTAATGGTGACACCTTCCAGGTCTGGCCCCACAGACACAACATCTGCTCCAGTCCTGCTCCCAATTCAATCTTTCTCTTGGGAGTGCAGAGGGAGGTTGAGTGGTTTCACTATCCCATTCCTCTGTTTGTGCGATAGTGAACACTTGTTGTTCCCTCTGTCTTCTATGCCAGAGTCGAGGATGTTGTTGTTGTTGTGGCTGTAGCTGTGGCTGTGGTTGAGGTAGCAGCACTGGTTGTGGTTGAACTCGTACAAGCTGTGGAGGCGTCCTCACCTCAAGCTTGACCTCGCACACAGGTCTTAGTATGAGGTGAGGCAGGATCCCTCGGTTCTTTTCCTTCTCTTCTTCTTTCTTTTTCGTTACTTCCTCCTCCTCTATCCTGGTTTCTTCTGCAATAGCCTCCATGGCCAGTTCGTCCAGGAGGCGTCTGGCATACTCCAGGTGCATCTGAAGTTTTAAAAGTTTTGTGATTCTGCTCATCTTCTTCGAAGTTAACAGGTCAACGATGGGTAGCCAGACTGACGATCGCTCCGCTTTATATACTTGAAGCACGAAAGTGAAGGTAAACATCCCTTGACACTAAAACTTACAATACCTATATCATAACCAAAAAACATGGAACGCGCGGACCTAAAGAAACACTCACGTTGACTCTTTTTTACTTAGAAACACAGACATACACTATTGGACAAGACAGAGAAACGAAGTGTGGATTTTTACTGACAAAAGAAACGAAGTGCTGATAGACACACTTCTATTTTTAAAACATAAACACACAATTGTTTTGGCAATTGAATTAGTATGTTTTTTCGGAAGTATTGTGGTAGCCCTGAAAAGGGCTGTTTTTGTGGACGGGGAGTGATGGCAATCGTTTTACTGTCTAAGATTGCGTCCCCGTCTGGCGGCAGGCTTTCCTACACGATAGGGTCTGCTTCTGCGGAAAGAGAAGGAGAACTCCTTGGTGTCCACACGACAGTCAACAAAAGCTCTGTCTGGTTCTTGCTGCTGCTGTTGCTCCTGCTGCTGCTGGTCTCTGTTTCTGAAGTCTGTACTTCTCTGGACACTCTTCTTGCCCTTTCTTGATTTTCTCTCTGAAGACCTCTTCTACCAGGTCTTGGGCTATTAATAACATCCTGACATTCTCTGTATCTTCACGTTTTGGTATCAGGTTTAGCCTGACACGATGTAAATTCACGTAAGCTTCGTTCAGCTTGGCTAGTCTGGAAGGCATGTTCAAAGGTAGACGAGCCAACCATGGGTGGCCAGACTGGAGACCAACCCGCTTTATATGGTTCAAACGCGGACGCGATAGAACACATCTCTACTGGGGTTTTTGTTGAGTCTGAACGTTATGATAGCTAATGTCATAGTGAGGGATAGAGAGAAAGTCAAAGAGGATATATTCACAGTGTTTTTGAAAACAAACGACAGAAACATTTTTTCAAAACACAACATCTTTTATTCAACAAACAATTAACTACTAACAATTAACAATAACATTAAACAAACTTTTTATGACAAGCGTGACAACGTTGTGAAATCATGTGAGATTTCCACTGATGGAAGTCATGAAGCCATTGATGTACACTACGTTTCCTAGCTAAAGACAAAAGATAGCAGGAATGCCTGACTCGGCATCGCCCAGGGCATTTATAGGAGTTTTTCGTCGGCCCAAAATGTCTTTGCCCGTTTGAAGCAAGATATTTTTGCCTGCTCTCAATAAAGCTTCGTTAGGATTTTGTTTGTCAATGATGGCATTTTGGAGAAATTCTTTACCTTGCGTCAACGCGGCATCTTTCAAGGCGTGCAATCCCCGTGTCACCATAGGTTTCAAAACGGGAACCACCGAACGAAAGGCTGATTTTAGCATATCTTCTAAACCATGTCCTTGCTGTCGAGCGACTCCTTGGTACACAGGATACATAACTGACAAAGGGTTAGAGTAATCGTTTTCGAAAATGGAGTTTCACTTTCTCTTTGGTGAATGAAATATTTTGTCCCAGATCTCCTTTTATACCAATGATGACAGTGTCGAAATTCGACTTATTGACGGGCAAATAGTGAGGATGTACAAATTCGCGGTGAACGTGATAGGTGTTTCCACCTTCCTCGTCAGCGTTCCTGGCAGAATCCACTTTGAAAGGATCGATACGCAGTAACGGTACGGAGGTGTGTCCCACCACGTTTTACTCCGCCACATCGGAGTACGCAAAGATCAAATTCAGTCCTTGGTTCATTTCTACAGGGAATCTAAAATATTTCATAAAATCCGAGTTACTGGTGACTGCTGGTATTTCGTTTCTAATCTTGATCAACTTGGGGCCTCCACCCAAAATGTCATACAATTCAGGACAAAATGTAATGGCCAATAATTTGTCCTCTGAAAATTAGATTAGTGGGCGAAGAGCTGTTTTGTGGTATTCGATCGTGACACTTTTTCTGGTTTTCTCCAAAATTTTACCAAACGTTGCATTAAACCTGTTAGCAATGGCGTTCACCAAATGTTGACCACTAAAATAATAGCCTGGGGAAATTTTCAACCGATAAGTGGTCCGTTTAGTTTTGGGGTCTTGTGATTTTATAGAGTCACATACACTGGCGCGTCCATCAAAGTGTTGTTGCACTTGCTCGTCATGAACTTCTACCGTAAAAGTGTTTTGATTTTCGACGATGTTTTTGATTTGTGTAGGGTGAATCATTTCCACTAAAGCCACTTCCCAATGGGTTTCGTGATCCAGTTGAATGGCCTGAGGTTATTGGGAAACACCTCTATGGAACTGTCACTGGGTAACGTTAAGTAAAATTGGTTGTTCATAATTCCAGAGTTCTTGTGTCCAAGACGTCGCTGGAAGTCAGAGGAGTGTCTAAATGAGGATTGTTATGCTGATTGTTGGAAAGGGAACTGACGTTGGACGCAAAGCTCCCGTTGTTGTTCCCATTCGAGGAATATTTCAGAGACGTATGGATAAGAAGGTAACCGATCCAACTGCTGAGTAAAATAGTCCACAAATGTTTGTCTCCTTCTTGCAAACTCAAATTGGCAATGGCAGAACCGATGACGCAATACACCACAAAGATTTGGCAGAAAAAGACAATTTGCGTTTTATGCACACGTTCTCCACACCACACCCACAAGGGTTGCTTTTGTAGATCTTGCACAGAAGAACTGGGGGAAGGAGTGGTCATTGCGGTAGCTGAGGCTGTGTTGAAGGGCATGATGGTCACTTCTTTTTATAGTCGATGAATAGCGAAGCGTCGATCCAATGGCCAAAACTGGGTGGATATTCTTTCCAATGTACTTGGACTTCTTTGATAGGTCGTTTTCCCACTTTTTGGGTTCTTCGATCGAGAATGCTTTCGATCTCATATACCTCGTCTTTTTTTTGGTCACACGTTGTAACTCTGGCAAGTAAAACGTTCCTTTTAACACTTCCCCGTTCATGTCTTCCAATTTATAGACGGGAGAAAGACGGCCACACACGCGTTCAGTGACACGAAACAATTTGGTGGTCCAGCTGGGTAAGTAACCTTTGTCGAAAGTTCATTTGGTTTTGCCAATGCGCACCCAATCTCCTTCTGCCAACACTCCACCTTTCTTGGGGACAATCACTGTCGGGGACGTACCAAAAAGGCGCTCGAAGACGGTCGCATCGTTGTCGGGAGTCACTTCGCGGGGGGCGCGTCCGATGCTCCGATGGTAGGATTGGTTGTACGATTGGACTAGGTGTGGCAAGACATCGATGTACATGAGAGTGTGTTGATGCGTAAAATATTTCCACATGAGTTCTTTCAAGGTGCGTTGAAAACGTTCGACGATGCTGGCTTTGGTTTCTAGATTCTCGGTGGTGAACAAATATATGTCACTCTTCTTCAATTCTTTTTGGAAAGCTTGGTTCAGAAATTCGGTACTTTTGTCGGTTTGCCATCCAAGAGGGTGACGCCCGCTTTGGTTCAACACCAGTTTGAGGGCTCGCACTAACTCATTGCTCGATTTGGAAGTCAATGGCACGACCCAAGTAAATTTGGAAAAGACAAATATTTGTAGCCACGATTTTCGGTGGCCAAATGAGAGACATCGGGCAAATCGGTTTGATGGTACTCTAAAGGGGACGAGGGGGTGGTTTAGAAACGGCTTTGCGTGTCCGATGTGCCACGGGAGTAGAAGTCGAAGGTAGTGGTGGTGGTGGTGGTGGTGGTACTGGGTTGGCTTTGGTCTTCTTTACTTTTTTCGCTTCTGGTTTCCCTTCTTTCTTTTGGACTTCTGTCGAAGATGGAGTGGACATTATCTTTTTAACCCAAGCCTTAAGTTCTTCTCGTTGGGATGTAGGGGAAGGGGTCAACAAGGACGCTGCAATCTTACTAGGGATGGGAGCTGCTGACGGTGTTTGAAAGACTTCTCTTACCACTTCTTCCTCAGTCATCCGTGGGGCCGCATCTGTCGTGACCGCTGGGGATGGTGGTGGTGGTGGTGAACTTTTAATCAGTTTCTTAAAATCTTTCAGAGTGGGTAGAGCTGTTTTGTCTAAATCTTTCTGATGAAAGAGTTGCTGTCGTTGCAACAGTTCACCGTACCATTGCGATTTTTCCGTCTGTGACAAATTGCTGCGATCCATCAACGATTGCAGTTCGTATTGTAACTGAGACATCTCGGTCAAATGAGGATCTGGAGGTAAATGCGGGGTCCGCTGTTCTTGCCAACGATCGTATTCCATCTTTCGTTTGTAAGGTACTAAAGTCAGTTTTGGCCCTTCCATCGGATTTCAAGGGTCATGTCTGAGATCTTTTGATTCTAAAGGTCCCTTTTAACTTCTTGACCCTTTTATATTGGAGCTATGGCGGGTAAAATTATTCCCAACATACCCAACATAGGTCTCGCTATTACATTGGTAAGAAGCCCCATCAGGGGTAAAAATCCGTCGCTTTGCGCCATCTTTTACTTTTGACCAATGGGTATTTCCTTTCGGTCCATTTGGCGATGAACGTGTTGATGTTTGGCAAAGCATTTTTTCTGTTGTTTATTCAAAAGTATTGTTCCTTTGAAGACATTCAGACAACATTCACCCAGGGTATTGATGACGTCTCTGGAGGCGGTTTGAATGAATTTTTTTCGGATCGGTGGAGATGTTTTGGACAGGACGGACAACATGTCCCAATGGTTGATTAAACGAGGAGGCAGTCCTTTCCTTTTCTTTCCTTTGAGGTTAGAAGAAGGATGTCTTTCCGGGGGTGACATCCTTTTTGGTTTGTTCGTTGGTTCCGGGGCACACACCAAAAAAATACACTAACGTCGATGACTTGTCAAACGGACTTTTACCCTTTTTTTTGGACTATCGCTTCGTCATAAAGGTGACAATTTGTTTTCCAAAATCGCCAAAGAATCCTCCTCTTTGGTGACTTCACCTCTTCTTTGGACGAGAGGGACACACGTCGATGTTTGGCTAAGCGTTTTTTCGGATGACGTAACTGTCCTTTTCTTTTTCCTTTTTCTTTCTGGGCAGGAGAACGACGATGGTGACCCTTTGAAGGGACATCTTTGGGCGTTCAGGAGCACAAAAACACTGATCCCTATCGTTTGCCTCGGGTAATTGTTATACTGGAATGCGTCGCCACTGATTGTCGGCTCCTCGTATCATCTTCATAGCAGGCATCACACGTGGTGGAGGGGTTCGCAACGGATTCAATCGGGACAGTTCTTGCTTGGATAAATCCAGTAAACTCTTTAACACGCCCGATCCATCTTGGACTTTGATTTTGGGGACAGGTACTTTGTGAGCAGCGGCTAATGCCGGTAAAGGGGAAGAGGGTGTCACCGCTGGAGGAGAAGTTTTTGGAGACGCAGGTTTCCAATTTGTCATCAAATTAGGAAAGACACGTGTCAAATCAGGTTTGGCAGGCATCACCAGCAACGGAGAAGTGGAAGAACCTGAGGCTACTGGAGACGCAGTCACATTTGTTTTAGGTTGTGGTTTCCGAATGCATGGTTGCGTCCTGGCGGCAGTACCTCTCTTGCGGGTAGAAGCTGTTTTCTGTGGACTTTTTCTTTTTCTTTTCCTGAGGCTGGGACCTCATCTTCACACTGCTGCTCTTTTTCTTGTTCTTCTGGGTACGTCGAGGAGTGGCTTTTTCTTGAGTAGGACTTTGGAAGCATTGGGATCCTATTTTAAGAGGGAACTAATGATGACACCTCCTAGAGAACCGCTACCTCCAGATTTCATAATGATTTGCTTTTTGGTTTGAGCGTCGATGGGAGGATCGGCCAGTTGCGTCAAGGCTACTTTGCTTCTCTCACAAAAACGTTTGGTTTGATGTGGAATCTGAATGATGCGTTGCAGTAATTGACGTGCTGTCACTGTAAACCATCGTAAGACTTCTTTGAGACTAGCTTCTAAGACACGAGCACGTATTTGTAGATTTTCTTCGCGACTGATGTCGTTCAAGGCACGAATCAATTTGAAGGGAAGATGAGACTGAAGGAACGCCATGTTGACGATGTGTGAAGCAGACCCAAAGTGACAGAGGCTATTATAGACATTTTTTGGTTGTTGTTGTTGTTGTTAAGTCGACGACGGGGACGTGTACACGACAGGCCCTCCGTCTTGGCCCCAGTGGTGAAACAGATGGATACGAAATCGCAAATAATCGGGGGTAGTGGGTTTTAAATCTACGAGTAAATAAGCGTGTGGGGTTTGATTGGCATCGTCGTATGCATGAGTCAGCCAAGGCGTTCCTAACTGCTTGGCTAACACTTGCACTTGCGATTTAGCTCTCGGGCTTATAAACAAGACCACGCAATGAGCATTGAGACTGATGGTGCGATGGGCTTTACTTTGTTGAAACTTATTTTGGGTGATGTAAATGACACTGGCATTAAGATGATGCTCTTTGCGCGTAAATCACGGCTTAATTTATTATTCGTCTTCTCCTAACATGTCGTCGAAGATAACTAGATGGATTTGACTAGGGTTAGACATGATCCCGTCGTCTTCGCCAGGAATGTCTACCACAAAGGCGATGGAATCGCCTTGACGTTTTCGCAGAAGGCTGTACGCCGATTGCCACTCTTTGTAACACCACACGATTTGATGAGGTGGATGATTGATCAAATGATGTTTATGTCCGATCAAAGCTTTGACAAATTCGGTTTTGCCTGAACCGCTAGGTCCGGCAATGAGCATGTTAAAGGGATGGCGAAGATACAAGGCCTCCCAACTAGCACGATCTGAGTGTTCGTCAATGACTTTGAAAGTGGAGAAAGAGGGAGTAGGGATAGAAGAGGTAGCCATAGTATTGTAAGGAATGTCACTTTTGACAGGAAGACAGACAAGACAAGAGTTTCTATACTTTTTTTCAGGACAAGTTTATTGCCATCTTTAAAAGTGAACAACACGAAAGACAAAAATACATAAAAGCCAAATGGTTAAGTACATGAATAAAAGACACATCAAAACGATCATAGTGGAATATGAACAAGTCTTTGTACAACATTTTTGGTGATCAAGATGAAGTATCGTAGGGAGGGTGGGTAATGTCCTTAGAGTCTCTACACTCCTTGGCACAGTCAAAAAGGGGTCCTCCCGGAATGGTCTTTCGGGAATGTCAGTGACGGTCCTGTCCTGTCCTGATGGGAGTAGTTCTTCTTAAGGCATTGTCACTAACACAGGTTTAAAAGTTACTTTTTTCACTGAACGTTTAAAGTTAGGATGACAAATCTTGGGCATTGTGTGCCACTTCTATTGTCCAAGCCTCAAAACCCCAACTTTTCCAGTCACGGACATCTTTCCAGTGAGGGAGTAAAGCACAAGCTACACACACATCATTGTACACATCTTCAGTACCTAAAAGTTGACGAATCTTGTTTTTCTCTAGAGGTCGAGAAGTATCAAGATGAAAACGTAAAGCTTTAGCAGAATAAGTTTTTCGTGTACATTTAAAGGGACCACTTTCATGCTATTTTGAGTGGTATGTACTGTTCGTATAGAGTCCATAAGGAATCGGCCGGAAAACGAGATAACAGAAAGCAAATCACTAAGACACACACCACACGTCGACCCCAATTCAATGGACACAGTTCTCTTAAAATGCGATGGTAATCCTCCACCGTTAGAATACTGTCATTGATTTCCTTCCACGGAATCTGTTGTAGCGCGATTGATAAAGGTCGTGGCATGGTAGTCCGTTTTTATACCCTCTTTGGTGTAAGGTAATAAGTGCACTTTTTGAACAGCATCGGTTTTATTTCAGTACCGCACCAAAAATGTTTAGTCACTAACTCACACACCACACGTTACAAAGAAGTTTCCTCTCGAACTAAGTTAACGTTGTGAAAAGATTTTGGTAATCCTCTAACTCGTCCGTTGCAATTCGATGTATTATAATCACCTTGTAAATAGAATGAATGGCATCCAAAACTTTATGAATTTCACGTGATTCATCAATGTCTGACCAATGGAACGCTTTGAAATGGATCAGTCCTCACATACCACTCGGGTACCAGTGATTCCAACATCGGTAACGTAACGGATGCAATTGTTCTTTGCGTTTCACTTGTATTGTGACCAACTCTCGGTAAATGCGTTCCCTCAACTCCACAGGCAAACCCCGAATGTTCTCTTGTAATGTATCCATGACCACGTTAGTCAAAGGTTTCAAAGACGGAAAATACAGAGCGAAAGTGACGAATACAGTGAGTTATTTCTGGCAACTGCCATTCCAGGAAACGGTCAAGAATGTCAATAAAATCTTCTAATGTAAATCGTCTAAAGCGGAATATTCGGGTGAACGCACACTTCATCCAGAGAAATCTGACTTGTTTATTGACTTTTGTCACTTTTCTCTTGCGAATTTCTCGACATAAAAGTTCCTCAGTCACCCATTGAGATTTTGCTCTGGCAAGTCCCACCCAAATGTCCTTGTAGATCTTCTCTTGCAATTCGTTTGGTAATGTTAGAATATTATTTTTAAATGGGGTTTAAATACTTGTCTAGGTGTTGTCCAACATTTGACTCCTAGCCAAGCTGGTTTCTTAAACGACATGGTATGCGACTTCAATGACGAGATCCCACTACAGGTATGTAGCGACAATCCGGAGACCATCGAGCATGTTCCAGGTAAGCGGAATCTTTCTTCTCCCACTCGTGAAGTGACAGACCGAAACTGAACCACTTGACTTTATCCCCTCTGCCGAAGTAGATAAATCCGGCTCTAGCTAATTCTTCGGGGGTAGGTCCTCCTAGATATTTTTGGCCATTTTCCTCGGAAGGTTTGGAATCGACTTTCAAAGTTGCAGTATTCAGGCAATCTCACAGGAAACGAATATTCGTCTTTCACAGGTTGAATTTGATGAGGGTACGGTGAAATATGCAGGAGTTTGCTCAATTTTGGATGACATCCGTAGGGTAATAGCCGCATGGTTTCATAATGATGACATCCACCATGAAAACCAGTAAAGTGAAAAGACGTACGATGACGAGTAGCACCGCTTTTGCATCCGCCAGGTTTGACACGCACAGCATCACGTTCCATGGTAGGTACAGTCATAGCAAAGTTCTCATGATGTGATACTGAATCACTATGATGTGATACTGAATCACTGAGGTCATAGCGTACGGCATCTCTGCCATCGCAAGGCGCAGCATCGCACTCCACTTGAGCATCATTGAACTTGAATTGTGCTTCTCTGAAAGGATTCAACTTTCTCGCTTGGTGTTGGTAGTGACAATGAACTATCGGACTTGGACGTTGTTCCTTTTTATATGATGGCCAATATCGACGTCACCGTACGCTAAAGTGAAGTGGTTGGGAAGCCGTACTCGTTTCTGGTACACGATTTGATACACTTTTTCCATGGGTCGGCTCACGATTTGGTGTGTGGGTAAAAGTACAATCTTGTCAGGTTTGTGGGTGGTCACTTTCAAATTTCCATCCTGTCCAGACTGCAAGGCTTTTTTCAATGCGCCAAAGTTCAACACTCGACTGGTGCGATAATTGAGAGTCCATCCTTTCACTTTACACTCGGTGTGCACTTCTCCTTGTGGGTTACGGTATTCGTAGAATTAATTTTTGGGACCGCCACTTGCAAAACTTAGAATCTTGTCGTCGGGATGCTCGTCCGTTCAGGCTCCTAAACGGTCTCCTTCGATTTTAGGGTGCTGTTGACCCAGACGATCGATGTACTTGCAACTGTCCGTGTCAAAATACAACACACGATCTCCTAACAGTTCTAAAGCTTCGTGCAGTTTTAAGCGAGCATGAGCTGTCACATAAGCCACAATGATGACATTTATAAATTCGACGGCTTCTACAAAGTCCAGTTCTTCTTCGTAATTTACTGAGATCAAGTCCTCACGAACGACGTCCACGTGTTTCATGTATTTGGTTTTGTTGTGAATCATCTGGAAGTAGCAAGAAGGTTCTGTCAAATACTCCGTCCTGGGAAAACGAGGTCGTTGCGCCATTTTGCCCCACAAGCAATTTAACATCACTTTGGCAAAAGATCGCCTTCCTTCGTTTTTCTCTACGTGGTCTAAAGTGATACCTTCCTGCTCCCAGTATTTCTCATTGAATTTCCCAGTATTTCTCATTGAATTTCTTTTGGCCTTCGGAAGTTTGGCACCAGGAAGGACAGCCGCTGGCTTTTTGTTTCAGTTTTAAAAAGGCATTCACGTAGTCTGCGAAAATGCCTTTCTGAGTCTTGTCGCCCTTATGGTATTTTTCTGTCTTGGGAAAGTGGTAAATTTCGTACACTTCTAACAGTCGGTATCCCAGGTCCAGAACTTTGAACAATTCCACGCTGACCCACGTTCCCTTTAAGGCGCGTTCTTTCTGGGTGTGCTGACAAAGTCGGTCTTGGTTGCATGTTTCGGCACAAGTACGACACAAGGGAAACCTCAATTTTTCTTGGCAATGATGTGGTAAAACGGGATGGTACAAGTTCGTGGAAGGCAGGACTTTGCAGTTGATCAATCCTTCGTATTGGCGAATGTTGTCCTAGTCGATGTGTTCCGGCAGCAATTGCCGGTGTCCTCCGGGAAAGTGATAATATTTGCACAAGTACGGATACAGTGAACACGCGTCCAAGTATTTGATTTCATCTCCTTTCTCCTCGTCGGCTTGGTACAGCAAACAGGTAGCACACGTCCGTTATCCATACAAACTGTCCCGCGGATTCAGAGGGTCCACCAGCTTGTAACATTCCACGATGCGCTTAAACTCAGAATCGGTTTTCAATCGCTGATCGTACTCGTGTTCCAACATTTCTACCACTTGGTATCCTTGCTCTTCTAACTACAATCGCCTTTGACAAGTGGCCTGGTACAAGTCTTCCATGGTCTGTTGCAAAAACTAATTTGCACTGTGACGTTGGGGGTAACAGATGGAACATCCGTGAAATAAGCACCCGTTAAACTCATACAGGATCTTAGGGTTTTATAAGTCCCAGCCATCCACCTAATACCTTCCAATGGTCCTTTCGCCTCCTCCGTTGCGAGAGTGTTGGATCCATTTGTCTTAATGTAGCCAGCGTAGGGCTTTGACCGAATATTGGCTTTTGACAAAGTTAGTCGTTTGAGGACTCTTTGGCAATGGTGCAGGCTTTTCTCAAAGGGTCAATCACTCCGTTCTCAATGAACAGTTCTAGAAATTTTCCACAGTAACGCAGTAAAACGACAATATTTTAACAATTCTTACCGAAAGTCGAAAGGGTCCGAGGCGTGAGTGTGCTACAAAGCACAGAAGCTTCTCGTTGCTCGGTACGCATGTTTCCGGGGTCGTAGTAGTGAGCATCAGGCAGATGGGGTAAAACGGCATGTTGGTTGGCTTCGGTATTGAAAAAGTACGGGAAATAGCCTTTGGCCATTTCTGTCATTCCAAACGTTTTAGGCATGCGATTCAAAGGCATGGCCAAGTAACTCATCGAATATTTAAACTGCACTTGTCCCACTTGCATGGAAATGATTTTGGCTCCGTTCAAAGTCACTTTAGGACGTTCGGTACTTTGTTCCGTATAGTATCTCAAAAGAAACTGTCCATCGCATCCCGAGAAATTTTGAGCTATCACCGTGGCATAACGATGACAATCTCCATAATGTTCGATGTCCTCTTGGCCCCACGTCTTGTCGATGCGGTTTAAGATGCATTGGGCGCAATCGGCCATCGTGTTTGGTCCGCGAAAGATTTTTTCACGTCCTCCAGGAATCTTGCTATAGTGAGGGCAATGAGTAAAGATAGGCTCTTGGATGCACTTCTTGCACGCTCAGTGAGCTACGCAGAAATTAGGAATGTGAACGCCGGTCTCCTGCATGCATTCGAAATCGAAAAAGATGAAATTGTCTTTCTTCTGGTCATCTTCTTCTTCCTCTTCATGTTTGGAATGGTATTTTTGAATGTAGCACTTGTGTTCCAAGTCCACGATTTGGCGATAAATGTGGCATCGTTTCTTTCCTGGCCATACGTGTAACTTGGCATTGTTGGCACGTATGCCTTGTCCACAAGTAGGGTGCAATCTCAGGAGCTGACAAGCATGTTTCTGCTGTGAGCCATTTATCTTCAAATGTTGTTGGTAACATGTCGGACTGACAAAAGTGCGTTGACAAGCTGGGCAATGCACTTGATCTTGTCTTTCGTACAGACAGCGTTTAGAGGACAAACATCCCTCACATTTTGATTCACAATGTTTGTGTTGCTCTCGTCACATTTCTCACAGTAATAACTGTATGACAGGAATGCAATGATACTGGTAATGGCATCGAAATGTTCATCGTGATGATAGACGTGAATATATTTTCCGTCCTTGAAATCTTTGCCTCGAAACAACAGCGGTCCGCGCACTTCTTTAGGATGCACTTTCAAGGTGTAACGTGGAGCCAAGACGTCTTGCAATTTTTGCATTTCAAGAATGCCGTAGGGTGTGTCTTTGGATATCCCCGCTTGCTGTAACAGGAGTTCTGCCTCTCTTCGTTGTTTGGCTCTGTCTGATTGCCGAATAGCTTTCCAGGCTCTTTTCCATTCTGCCGTGTCGTTCTTGTCGGCATACGTTTGTCCCACCAGGATGGCATGGGCTAAACAGATCTGGTCTTGAGTGTTGTTAATTTCAACGGGGCTGCGCTTGATGCTGCGAAGGCCGTCTATCAATAACACCTTTTTGCGTTGTCCGGTCCCTTGGGGAAGAGACACGTGGGTGGTGAACAGAGTCGCTTTTCCGTCAGTGATGTAAAACTTGTTGGATTGCTGCACGTGTTGAATCTTGTCCATGACTTTGGAAGGTGTCAGTTCTGCCAGGCTGCTAAACTCGATCCAAACGGGGGACTTCAAACTGTCGTGATGAATGGAAAGTCTCAACGATCGTCTTCTTTGGCTTCACATTGCTGTTTCAGTGTGCTTAACAAAGAATCCCACACGTCGGTGATGAACCCCTTTGCTTTCTCCAGCGGTACGTCTGACTATAAATCTTCAAACTTCACCGTGTACGTGTAGGCTGTGGTTCTAAATTGTGGTCCGTTGGGTGTAAGTTTTCAAAAAACAAACTCAGGAACGAGAAGCTGTCAGCTTTAACTACCTTAAGCCTTTGCCACTGCCAGGGCCTACTTCTGGACTTGGTCGTGTCTATGATTTGGTAGAAATCACTTGAGGTGGTATCTCAAGTGTAGTAACCGGGTTGGACTGTTTGGCTCGGGAAGGTCTTTTTCTCTTGGGTCGTAATAAAGAAGTCTGATACATTTATTTCAGTCTTCTTAATTCTCCCAAAATGTCTAAGTGTACCGTTACCGTTTGACTTTCACTGTTCTCCTTCTCTCCTAGACCTTGTTTCTTCTCTGCTTCTTCTTTGTCCTGTCCTTTCCTTCTTGCCTCTTCTTCTTCTCGCTGTTGCTGTTAAAGGAGAAAAGCTTGCTCTTCTTCTTTCTGCTGTTGTAAAAATTTCTCCAATTCTTCTTTCTGTCTCTGTTTCAACTCCTCGACCTGTGATAAAGAAGCAAAAGGTGGCGATGGTAATGATGCCGGAAGAAAATCTTGCGTAGAGAGGAAATCTACTAAATCCCAATTAAAATCGACCTCTTCTGGAAGTAGCCCTGTGTTAACTTTAGTAGCCGCTGCTATGCCATCGCTTCTTGTCTCCACGGCCAGTTCATTGTCTTCTTAGTTTCTGTCATGTTTCAAAAAACAATGTCGCATCGATTCACTGCGCACAGACAATAGTGCACTTATATAGGGAATGTGACGTCACAGGTAGCTCTCTTCGGATTGGAAGACAGACTCCCCGAAGTGACTGAGGTTTGTAACGCGTGTTGGGATTGGTGAACATTCTCAATCCGTTTCGATCCGGTCTTCCACTATAAATAAACACGGCTCACTTCATTGCCTTCACCTGTTCACGTCACAAGATGTGGACAGACTTTGAATCCTCTACTCTCGTATCGTCGACGCTGTTCCGAACGGACTTACCCATGTATGTTAAATCATCATGGACCATCATCCGGATCACTGATATGACTGTTTGGAAAAGAAGATGCTATGTGGAAAGACAGGGCTGTTTGAAGCGAGTCCTCATCTACGGTCCAGAGGTTAGACAAAATTTGAGAAAGAGATCATTGACATGTCCTCTATGTTAAAGAACTGGTGTTAACATAAAAACCAATGGCCATTTTCAGGGCCACTTTCATATGCCTCGAAAAGATTTATTCTTTCTTGCCTAAATTTTTTTTAGTCGATTGCATATTTTATGTTTAACTCCCAAAAACATTATTTTCTTACCTAACATTCTTTTAGTCGCTTGTATAATTTGGGTATGATAGATTGATGTTCATCAATCTATGGTTGTGTTGTGTATGTGTCTGTCTCTCTTGTATTTTTCCCTACCAAGAGTAGCTGCACGTGGTCAGGTCAGCCACTTGCAACATTGTTGCAAGTATCCAGTAGCGTGACGTCATCCCACCTGTTCCATTCCTGTTGTCTCTAAACTCAGTCTTGAGGCTATAGTGCCGGGACTTTTTTTTAACATAGAAGTCTACGTGAGGCTATAGTGCCTGACCTGTGCCACTTGAGGCAGTAAATCTTGAGGATATAGTGCCGGGACCTGTTGTTAACATTACGGTCTACGTTTGGCTATATCGCCCCCTATTACTACTAACGATGGAAGATTTTCATGTGCTATTCCGCTGTCACATATCTTTGGATTCTGCAGAAATTTCAGAAAGGTCATTTTCGGAGCAAAACATACAATTGTACTAGTACGAGAAAATAACGACGATGATCCAATATGGCACGATGAAGGAGTTAACACAGTTGCAACTGCAGCACTTCATGGAAAAGTAACACTGACAAAACTTTCTTTGTGGATGCCAACAATGACATCAGCGACATCGTTAAGACGAGTGGTATATTTCCACTTCTCACAGCTATTCCAGGAATCATTGCTGCTTCAGCACCAGATTTGCAAAAGCTGCTGAGCTGGGTGCTGTTGGAGCTACTGCAGGGATGGCACCAAAGAAAGCAACAGGACAAGAAATCAAAAAAGGGAAAAGGATTACGACTTCCAGAAATTCCTCTGTTGTACGGAAAGGGTTTAAAAATTCCAGGAACACTTCGTTGATTCTCCCTATGTCCAATTTTAATTTACTTGATGCTGCTGTGCGATTAAACATTAAACACTTCAGAGGTGTTTTTATGCGTGATCGGTTACCGCGTAAATCCAATCGTGTTGAAACTGCTATTATTAATCTTGATGGACAAAACGGTCTAGGTACTCATTGGGTTACATACGCGATTGATTCGCGTGGATTTGTTTTTTCTTATTCGTACGGGCTAGCACCACCAAGGGAGCTTTTACAATATAGTAATTTAGCCGGCGATATACCAGTGTGGTATTCAACGTTACCAACAGAAAAAATAACCCACCCACCAATATGTGGCCGTGAAACCCTCGCTGTACTTGACGCCGTATAAAAATACTCAATGCCACCTCATAAAGTCGCAAACGAGTACACCGTTTTAAACAGGCATTAAATGTATAATGGTAGATATTTATGGAAGATCAGCTACAACTAAAACCCACCAAACAATCAGTGAAGATTTATTCAAGCAAGTAACGAAACAGATAAATGGTGAAGTATCTGACCTTTTAAATCTTGCAAATATTGAACCAGAGGAACTTGTAGTATTTCAGAACCGCGAAGAAAAATTAATGACGAGTAATATTTCTATCAACGATATTATTGTTAAAGTTCAAGGAGTAAAAGAGGGTATCATAGCTGTGTATAGCAAAGATGGCAAAATCATTCCTGGTACTGTTACTCCATCGTCGATCAGAGACAGCATAAGTGAACGAGTAAAAAAAGACAGGCGATTCAATGACTGGCGATCTCAATATGAACAGCAATGCAGTTATTAATGTAAAAAAACTAAATTTAGACAACGACGCTGCAACAAACAAATACGTCGATGATATCAGAAATGAGATTGATGAACGTTTATTAACCTCCGGCAATGCAATGACTGGCGATCTTAACATGAACAACAATAAAACTACTGGTCTTGGAGAATATGCCGCAGATTTCGACGCTGCAACAAAAAATTATGTTGATGATCGCAACATCCCAACGATGACGTCGTTGTCGACAATCAACGATGGAATGGCCGCGATTAGATCTGAATATAATAGTCACGTAAACACGTTTTTAAACTTTCGTAGAAACGTAAATAGAGCTATTAATAGAGCTATTAATGAAATTTTTGGCAGTCCAGCAACCGTTGACATAAAACTCGTTGACATTAACGCGAGACTCAACGACATTATCAGTGGAATTCCTGATATCGTTCCGAAAATAAATCTCGTTAAAATTCCTCACAAGCAAATCATCAATATGATATACACGGTATCATCAGGATCATCAACATGGTCACAGCAAAATAACACTATCAGACATACCGCGGAAGTAACAGGTGTGTACAGGCTGTCCGTGTTCAGCGCTGCAAAATATTAAATAGAATATTTACCACGTATCCATGGCGTCATTCAACCGATAATTTTTCTGGAACCGTGTCTATTGTGTTAAGTAAAGATGCCGAAGAAATATTTATACTGGAACCATCTGACAAAAATATTAACCGCAGCGTCCTACAGGTGGTGTCTGGAATATGTCACCGAAACACCTCAGTTAAATACTTAATAAAAATATAATGAATCAAAACCCGAGCAACGTTCAACAATAGGTACAATCAAATATGTTTGCTGGAAGCTAAACTAAAAAATATCATTGACGAGTATGACATACAAGTTAAAAATATATCTCAGGCGGACAGTTGTCATCGACGTAGTTGTTTATTCAGCGTTTGCGATCGTTGCTGGAACTGGGGTAATGCTGTCGGCTATAACAATGACATTACCGGCAGGTATAACATTTTGTGTTTCGTCCGTGACAACAATTGCTGGTATTTTCAATCTCATCGCAAAGAAGATAGCTACGTGCACAAATACAAAATTGCACGAATACACGGGAAAACTACACGCGGCGATGATAGCATATTCTAAATTATCATCGATGATTTCGTTGTGTCTCAGCGACGGTATAATATCCGATGATGAGTTTACAATGATAATAAAAACTTACAATGAATTATCTGAAACTTTGGATAGAACTGAGCAGGATTTAGAATAACACTAAATAATATAATGTCAGCAACGGAATTACTGCAGCAGATCATTACTAGCACAGCGCCGCAAAAAAAAAACAACATTGATATCAGCGAGTTCAACTAAATCTTGAATTCAGCGTGGTTTTGCTAACTGCAATTCCAGCGAAAGAAATAACACTAGCACAATTGCGAGTTTATTATAGTTGGCCAAATATCAGGTCGAAATGATTCGGTGGTCTCTCAGCAAACAACTCGCTGGTATTTGCAAAAAAAAAAAAAAAACCCGATGGAACACCAGATTGGCAAGTTGTTAGTATTCCTACAGGCAGTTATCAGATAGAACAAATCAATGAAGAATTTCAGCTCAGAATCAAATCTATCACTGGCAAGGAATGCAAGATAGCCATTACTGTTCACGAACCAACGTTATCAGCTGCGATAGAAATATCTACACCAGATTACACCGTCGACATATATCAGTCATCGATTAGAACTTTCTAGGTTGGCCTGAGATTCCACCGGTTTATCAAGGTCCGCCAGAACTGTCCAAAGATGAATTCCTCACGACTGAAAAAGATTTATAAGCCCCCCCCCCCCGTACAGAAAAATGTACCCTTGGACCGTTGATGAATTTTTTTATTGATGGTGCTGAAAGTATTCCCAAGCTGAAAAAAATTTAACTCTATGGTCTACTGATTTAATGACCGTCGATGATATAAATAAAGCAATACACAACCTTGGGCCTTCTCTACGTTCAACAGATTTCTGCACACGCACCCACCCATAATCAACCCCGGGGAGTGCGAAAGTACACCTACCACATGGTGACATGGTAGGAGAGTGTACTTGTCTGTTGAATTTCGAGCACGGGCTGACCCCCACTATTAGAAAAAATGGCATTGTACCGCCGTCGTCGACGATACGTCTGTCGCGGGAATTGAATCCCAGGCCTCAGTATGAGAATCCAACGTTCTAACACTGTACCACGGTCCCATTCTTACAAATACATGTTATAGAAATTACTATGCAGTTATCTGTGCCATCAGAATTGCTGATAAATCTCACATACATTCAGAGATTATTATGAAGTTACCTAATGCTGAATAAACTGCAGTTTGGTTTTATTTTAATTTCTAAAATGTCTGCTTTCGATAATCTCACATACATTTTCTGCAGGGAGGTCAAAATACGTGTGGGTCTATAATCTAGAAGTCTTGCCTGTAAGAGCTAAAAATAACCTACCTTGATTGCACACAGATGTCACGTGACCTACTGAGCGGCGTACTGAATACATACAGGTCTATTATATGCATATTAAATATTTAAAAATAACTTACATGAATTTGCACGCAAAATAATGTACATCAAACTTGTGAACGGTCTGAATTTATCAGGAGACTTAGGAAATGTAAATATCTTTCTCTGTTACAAATTATACTGATCCACTGACTACAGACAATTAAGTTACTGAATACGACACACACAAAAATATAAATAATAAATCGCGACGGTCATGTAATATTACGCAGTAATAAGCGGGACAACTGCTTAATTGCTCTAGCGGAGAAACCGTTGCTTGACAGAAGTTATCTTCCTTAATCATCTAATACAATTGGAAGATAGCAAAATGCTATTTTTATATTATATTTTCGTGAATACGCTGATTTGTATATTTTATCAGCGACACGTTGTACTGAAGGTATGCAAATATCAAAACATTTTCTGGATGTATTCATTGATTGAAATATTATTTCTTCACCAGTCTCTACGTTCACAGATTTAGCAACTTTTAGAAATATAGTGTATTTCCCAGTATCCCCTCGCACAGAATTCTGACTGTGTAATAGCTTGTCAGTTACTTAAAGAATTATCGATTTTATCGCCGTTAATGTGATCAATGACAAGACCATCTTTGATCAGTCCATCAAAACATTAAAACACGAATCTGGGAGATAAATATCTTTTTTCCCAACAGTAAATCTAAGATAGCCAGTATTATCAACAACACCGACTGGTTTTCTCGGTCGACAGTTTCTGATTACACCATCACGAGATTCTTCATAATTCTTGATGGTGGGATGTTCACAAATTCATTTTGCTCCATTTATATAATAATATTTTTGTCTAAATTATTATTTTATTGTTGAGGTGAAAATCTGGCGAGATAGTCTTCGCGTTTTTTTTTTTTAATAGGAGATTCGACTCCATCGGTATTATTTTTTTATCATAATATCGTTTCAGCTCTCTGTATTTTTAACCACCACATTGCACACACAGCTGAGTTTCTCCTCTGACCCCAACACCACAACGCAAACAAAGTTTTGGTCCTAGACTCCCTCTGCGAAAACTTTGCATGTGATAACCACAGAATTCATTTACGCATGCCCTGTTACAAGGAAGTGAAACACCGATCATAAGCCACTAGCATTTATTTTTGCTTCAATCATTACTTATATATATATATATATATATATATATATATATATATATATATATATATATATATATATATATATATATATATATATATATATATATATATATATATATATATAATTAAAGTTTAATTAAATATATATTTGCCTTGATTATAATATGGAAAAGTTTGAGAGATTATCCACAATTAAACCTTCTAGAACTAGATTCGATCTTGACAAACTGCCGAAATCTAAATTTAGTTTTCCGATGCAAGATCTGGCTTTAACGAATAGGGATAACTGGTCGTATCCGTGAAGCCAAGAAGGAATTTCGCAACGATGGCGCATCTCATGTTTGGTCAATATTCAGAATCATGAATGTTGTCAATGTTACAATGAATGACGAGCGAGGAAGGAACATTATTAACTATCTCGACAATCAGCGATACATTATTCTGATAAAATTTATTGTGCTGACAGACGACGACACTTGGATTATCCGTGACAAACGTGACCCTGTCCGTGTACATGTTGGAAGTAGCATAGTCACGTTGAATACAAATTCCAAACCAGGAACGGTGACTGGTATTGACAAACCGGATTATGAACGAGTGTATCCTGTGACTGCAGTTGTTTACTGTTTGTATCCGCCAAATGATACACCTAGCGTTGATGATCTTAAACCGATGAAACTGTCAAGAATAAAGTGTGTAGCCGAGCGAATTACAGAACATTTCACAAACCCGATAACGGTTTAACGGATTTGCGACGTAAAGAAAATAAATACGTGAGCAGAAACAGTTAAAGATACCGGAGCGTCTATCAGCGACGTTGCTAAACTGGAAAAAAAAATATTAAAATTTCCGATTACGGTGAAGACATTAACCTGAGAGATTTTATGCAAATCAAAATGTGAATCAAGAGGAGCCCCTTTAACGATCATTGATCATAACGCACATGCATATGGACGCCCGCGGAAACAATATTTCCGCGAGACAGAACAGTCAAATTTTATCGCGATTATATATTTGATTTTATTAGAAATATCAGTAAGAGTGACCCTGTATCTGTGTGGTTATTTCCGATGATGGAAAATTATGATCAGTTTGTAAGTCCTATCAGAGAACATTATCGTGTGGAATCACACCAAAAAGAAATTAAAAATCTTGCGTTGAAATATACTCCTGACTATGTCAGGACTGAACAATTAATCAGTAATTGTTTTCCCGTTCCATCAGTTGCTGCCCACGCTGCTCAGGAGAAAAATTCATGGTCGCCGACAAGATCGGAATTCCTCAAAGATTATCAACACAGTTGCGTCGAATACGGACGCGGCGGATTCTGGAATACTAAATGCAATTACAACGATGTTATCTCCGTTGACATGGTAGCATGTTATCCTGGAAGTTTTCTTGGATACGGAGAGTGTTCTGACTATTTTAAACGATTTGGACATCCCACACACGAGATGACGAGGGTTGATATAAATGGACCTTTACCAGATTTTGATTTAACTAGATTTGCTTGTATTGAGTTATTCGAGTTTACGGAAAATCTTCATCCGATTGTTTATGCGTGGTTTGGAAGATATCTTTGTGAAAAAATTTTGGGCTCCAATAGTTTTATTACGGTATATGCTTGATGCTGTAATTTTAGTGTCGTTGAGAGTAAACAAAGCAATTACATCATATCGTCCGCAGAAACAACTTTGGTTGCCACAGCCAGATAAGTTTGATGCAGAAAAAGATATCAAGGAAAAATTTTCTAATCTTGACGAGGATGAAATTACTGAACTTATTAATAATGTATCCGAGTACAGAAAAAGTTGCAAAGGATACTCGTAGAAAAATAATCAGTAAATTTACTCAGGGTAGTTCATGTAATCATATATGACGTTGTACAAGATTAATTATGGATCGTGTCGAGCCTGATTTTATAATTGCTGATACAACAGAGAAAGATACGTTTATAAGTCGGAGTAACGCCTATTTATCAGACGGCACTAAATTAGATACAGTTGTAAGCTATATCGATGGTGAGTTACCGCAGTTTATACTTATTTAAGATCTTCGATGCTCGCGTACGTTTCGATAAATTTATTATTGATGGCAAACAGATTTCCTCTGACCGCGGTCAGAGTCGCTATGGATTCATTTTATATAAATAAAAAATACGCGGATTTGTTAAAACCATTACTTGGCGCTGGTGAATGGGGATCATGGATAACAAAACAGGAAAATATATTTAGTTATTCTGAATCCGCAGAAGTTGAAATTGCGGGGACATACTACAAGAATAATAATCAAGTATCAAAATCATCAACACCATGTGTATATGATCCGGTGGCCAGACATAAAACCATTTATCTCAATGGGCCTGGAGGTTCTGGTCAAAAAACACGTGCGATTGAATTATTTCGGTGCAGTACTGGTATTGTTGTTTTGACACTTACACATAGACTGGCCAGAGAAATGAATGATCGTGGAGTAAAATCTCAAAACTATTATGGTTTCTTCAGATGGTGCGAAGACGCATGGACCCCATCGCAGATTGGTGAAAAATATATCCCTAAGGTTATTATCTGGGATGAAATTTGTACGGTATCGCTGGAAGTATTAAAAATGTTTTTTTGATTGGTTATTGACAAAGAATACTGCTGTGATAATGTGTGGCAATTATGGTCAACCACCACCTTTTGTTGGACAGTCTCCGCGCGAATGGTTAAAAACATTTGTAGATTATTACTAGGAGATAACTGCTGATCATAGAACTATTGATGAACCAATGAAAGAGTTTAAGAGATTAATCAGACTACAACCAGATAAAATACAGTGTGAGATAATGCGTGAAATAATTCCAGACTCTACGATGAATGATTTTTGGAATTTGTGGAGGCCTGCTGATTTGATAGTTGTAAATAGAAAGATAGTTCGTGATACACTGCAAAGGAAATTATTCTGCTACACAAGTAAAGATTTTTTGATCTACCTTTACCATTATGTTATCGCTCTGCAGATACGCAAGGACAGAATATTGAAAATGAGATTCCAGGAATTAATGAAAAACAAAATCTTGTACTAAATGATATTCTTTTAGTTCCTGTTGATATTGTTGAGAGTGCTTTCACGATGGAAAAAAACTCCATGGGCACTAGGATACGCTATAACTATTCATTCGTCACAAGGATTAACTATTTCTGATACAAATATTTGGATTATTGATGACCGGATCGAATGGTCAATCTTAATTTATCTCGAGGTGTCTCGAGTCAGAAGAATATCTCAGCTGCGGAGGGTTATCATAGACAATAACGATGGCGATGATATAGTCGCTGACAATGTCTTCGACGGAGTTGTCAAGAAAAAATTATTTGGTTATAAACAATGTGACCAAAAAAAATGCGACTTTGATCTCAAAGTTGAATTTATTATGACACTTAAACAACGACAGAATAATCATTGTGCAAGTTGTAACTGTAATATGTTGTGGCAGTATTCAAATAATAATCCAAGACAGTTTACCGTTGATAGAATTAATAGTAGTCTTGGTCACACACGCAGAAATGTGATGCTAACCTGTCTTGAGTGTAATCGACGTATGGGTGCCAGTTTACAAAAGTGAACACGGTGGTAATTGTATGTCTTCAGGAAATTACTTGTAATTGTTCACGTACAAATCCACGCTGAGGAGCAGTTGAATCTAGTCTGTAGATTGCAGGTGTACCTGTGGATCTAACCACGCTGGAAATTTTATGTGTGGTCACACTCCAGATAGGATCAGTTGCTCTTTTTTTACCCCCTTCAAGTTCGCCTGGTTCATATAAATATATTACAGTTACATTACCTAGTACTGGTTGTTTTGAACAGTCACGTCGTTGTATTGGTATATGTTTTTTGTGATCGCGCTAATGGGCTTCATGGCAGTTTCACGAGTATTTTCATTTTTAACGCAGCTATCATACTTGGCAATCTTGCAACACATTCACGAAATCTCTTGTCTATGGATATTTCCTTTGCATATTGATATCCAAATAACCGCTCAGCGAGTGTTTGATTGAATCGTTCAACGATTGCCTGATCGCGATGAATTTCGGTATGTCCTCGTCTAATTTTGACATTATGTTGCTTCATCAACGATGATTCTTTGCCAGGATCAACCTGCAGTAGTTGTGGCCATCGCAAGGGTCCTCGTTGATAAATTTGTTCAAACGCAGATGCAACTTCAGTTGCTGTTTTAGTTGATAATGGTTCTGCTTCTTTATACCTACTTGCAACGTCAACGACAGTTAACGCGTATTTGTATGTACGTGATTGACATCTACGTGTTTTAATAGCATCATGGGGCTAAAAAAAAATCTGCTTGATGAACTTCATTGGGAGCGCTAACATCAAAATGTGCATACTGAAATTTTTTAAGCGGACGTAGATAGATTTGCCATATTGCCTGTCGTGCTTAACAATTTGCAGCAACAGAACGTGAGACATTTGTCGCATCAGCAAGTTTACCAATCGCTGCTTTACCCCTCCAATATCCTCTTGGGCTATAATAAATCGATTCCATTATTATGATAATAATCAGTTAATCAGTTACCAGCCCCTAACACTAGTTTACTTTTTATCGCAGATTTTTACTAGGAAGCTAGGAAGTTTTTCTCTGAGAGATTTATTCGCTATGGATTTTAACGAGTTAATCATCTTCACGTCTGCGAGATGTCGTTGTTGTAAATCTTTATTTTTATACGCAACATCATGAACATGACACGCTTGTTCAATCGCATTTATTGGATACTCTCCAGGTCTTGGTTGATCTCTTTCGTCAAGTCGGATATCAAGTCGGGTTCCAGGACCACAATAATTATATCCAGGAAGGTGTTTTTCTCCTGGCTATTTAGCGCATGGAGTTCCTGGTAATTTTCTCAACGAAATTGCAATATCACCACATGTCTTCGTACGAGACGAAATAAATCTATATTTACTTGTACAATATTTCACACACTTGCCTCTAAGTGCACGCTTGCTATTTTTTGTTATCGTTGTTGTTAATTCAATGGTGGGGGTGGGCACTCTGCATCGAACACAATATGAATCCAGTATGTATTTGTACAACATGGATATTATTGACTTTTCAGCGACACGGAAACAATAACCAGTCAAGCATGATGCAGCACTGCAAAATTCTATAAGGATGATAATAATCGACCATCTGGGTCTGGTAAGACACAATTGCTGCTCAATCTGATAATGAGATGGCTCAAGTGGGATAAGTTATAATTATTTGCACCGTCCGCGGATGATCAACGATGTTATGAAGTACTTAAAGATTTTAATGAAAATACAAGGTTGCTGGATGGAGACGGCAATGATATTATAGATTTTATTACCGATATTGATGAAGTCCCATCTGTAGACTACCTCGATGGGTTTATTAATAACCTCTTAGTATGCGATGATGTGATGCTGGACAAACAATCAAATCTTGCTAGAATATTTTCCAGAGGCAGACAGAAATATATATGATGTTATATATGTTACCCAGCGATATACACAAATCGCTAAAGTGATCAGAGATAACTGCAATATTTTAGTTGTCTTTAGTGGAGTCGATACACATACTCTGTGAAATATTCATCAGACTTTGTGTTCAGAGGATATGATTAAGTTAAAAAACTTCTTTTCCAAAGCTCAAGCTATCCCACACGGATTTATCACGATAAATTTACATGACCCCAGATCTAGGTATCGTATAGGTCTTGATAAACTTTTTGGTTAATTACAGCAGCAAAGGGTGATGACTACGAGTAAGTGTCCCACGTGCAAACGAGCACGCATAAAAAACTGAAAACAAAACGTCAGCGATGGAGTAACAAAAAGGAGCTAACAGAATTTAGGGAGACTTTCGATAGGTTAGAGGATTTGGTTTGGCGTTATTGACGTTGTATTTCATTTTCGTAGGAATCCTTATTTTGAGAAACTAACGGACGACCAATTAGAGTCTGTTCACCCTCTCTGCTGCTTTTTTATAACATGTTCTCATTTTCTCTGTTCTTCATTACCTAACTACTATTTTCGATTACATGAACTTCTACTGTTATCATATCATAGTGCACACAAACGGGCAAGTTTCTGTCATCAGTTCAGAATTAGTTCGCAATAATCAAAGAAAAGAAACGCAACACATTTATGTCTTTATATCTATTATATATATAAAACGTGCAACTGTTGAAGTTAGTTGATCTACCTACTGTAGATACATGTACAAATTATTTAATCCGTTTTAGATTCTAAAAGCCGTTGTTGTTGCTCTTTACAAATTCATTTTCCTCTCATTAGTTATCATAAACAAATCAAATCTTGATTGAAGTTAGATTGAGGACTGTAGTGATTCACATATACATGCGTGAATGTTACCTACATTTGACTTTGCATGAAGAAATCTATGTGGGGTAAAATGTTTCAGCCTAGATCATTAGTCAAACCGTTATTGTCGTACTACTGCAGTACACATCGGGGCCCCGAGTGGCCGAGTGGTCTAAAGCGCTCTCCGTTACGGATCACTGCCATCTCACCTGTCTGCGTGGGTTCGAGTCTAAGATTCGGCGAATGTAGATATGTGAGAAAGCTTGCCAGTAGCTTCTCGTGGGTCGGTGGTTCTTTCCGTGGATTTCCCGGTTTCTTCCTCCACCATTAATACTGGCCGCCATGTATAGCCTATCGTGTGCTGAAAAATGGCGTTAAGCTCCACAACAACAACAGCAACAGCAGTACACATCCGTTAAACGTGACAAGTACAAAAGCAGGTGCTACGCCAGTACATACATGATTTGCATGGCTACAATCTTTAAACATGAATCTGGAAATGTTTACAGACACAATGCAAAACAGCAGTGGTGCAGACAGATCAATATTTGACCTGCGAAGTAATAGACGTTTTCAAGGAAAAACCGACTTATTAGCAAACAATGTCAGGTTTTGAACTCACATTCAAGTAAACATTTATTTACTTACTAGAATCACGACAAAATCAGTTAGGCATTAATTCCCCAACCGCCAAACACGGATAAAATTTAGGCACACACTGTAGATATACATGACAGTATGAAAGAATCTGTTAGATCAATACTCGCCAGTATGAAAGCTATTTGAATTATTAGCCGGTGAAAGTGATAGAAAATATTTTGAGAGACCAAAAATTAAAATTATAAGACTATGTATGCTTACCATTACACGGGGCCATGTAAAGATATGTCTATAGTAAGGCATGGATAGTTATTAAAAGTAAGCATAACATAGTAGTTCTAAAAGTTGTAGGTTTCAGATTGGCCTAATATAGCAAGAGTGGTCACGCATCGTTTCCTATCAGCCTCTTAACTAGGTGCCCTGAAGAGCTCAAGCATTATACTGCTGACCAGAACATTGCCAGTCCTAGACACACTGCGGAAACAAAATTCTTAATAACTGAGGAAGCATCATACTAGTTGCATATGCTATATGGTTACGTGTGAAAAATGAAAGTACATTTGATGATGTAAGGTTGATGTCAGTTACAAGTTCGAGGCACGCATAAATCATTGAGATCTACTTGGCTTTATTAACCTCTTGGTCTTCTAGTCTGTCGTTTGGCACGCAGGGGTGCATCTGGGGGAGTATTCAAACTGTATAAAAACTGGATTGCACTCGTTACCTTGAACGTAAGAACTTCATGCGTAATAGCTTACAATCGGTAAATTGCTTATAGTCTCAAAGATACAAATTCACAGGCACATACTGAGCAGAGATGTTTCACTTTATATTAAATAATTCAGGGGGTATAGTATCAAGGCGAAAATGTCATAGATTCATACGTATAGTATTTTGAAAGGATTTATTAGGCGTATCTAATGCTGTCATTACAATACCAAACCAATGGAGTGTTTCTAACGTTACAGAAACGATTAAATAACTCCTTCTCTTAAATGCTTCATATATATTTGTCAACGATGCTGAAAAGGTGTTTATGATTTTTTAAATATGTGTCCATAGTCTCTTGGTAATTAAATCGACTTAGAAATTATCTTGGAATCACAAAGACACAAGCAAGCGTGGTACAGAATATGATAAAAGCAGGTAAAGTTATTATTTAATATTGTGCAAGAGAACTGGAAACCGTTGAAACCAATGGGTACATCAACTGCCTACGTCACCGGTGATAATAAATTCAGCAAGAATCATCACAATTGGAACAATACTTTCAGTATTAATATAATGTAACCTTTTGTCACGTGCCTCCTTGGTATTATTTATAACACCCGAAAAGGACGGACAATTTAAATTTAAATAACCCCGAGCCCGCAGTCAGTAATGCCGAAGGTCCAGGTATATAAAAGACTCAAGGTGAAAAGTATAACAATTCAGTAAACTATCAACGTATTCAACTATTTCACCGACATTTTCTCAAACGTAATTCTTTCGACAAATACAAACAATGACCTATTTCGTTGTCAATTACTATCCACATATAAATTACAGTCTTAAGAGAGTGTATTTCCATCCGGTTTTGATTCTTTTACTCATATGTCCGACTCTCGTTTCTCTCCTCTGGTACTTCCGGTACCCTCGACTCCGTGCTCTCCATGCACTTTCGGAACTCTCTTTTAATTTTCCTTCCGGTGTTACGCCTCCACCCAACTGCTTACGTCACAAAAGAACTTCCACGTGCTTCCAACGTGTCTTCCTTGTCTTCGATTCTCAGGTGTCGCTTCTCGTTCCCACCCGGAAAGCTTTCTCAGAAGCCTTTAGTTCCAAATCCAAACTAGAATGTCACAACAATTCCTTCTCGCCCTTTTACGAGTGCACATCTCGGAGTACATCTAACGGCTCTCAACTTCGTTGCGATCTTCTCCTTACGAGAGCGACATCTGTACTAATTTTCCAAAATGAATGCAGCCGAAATAACGTCTTGATTGTGTCGGAAACTCCGCCCTAAATCTGAATCTCTCGGTTGCGATTGGCTACGGCCCGGTCTCTTTGAAAACTGTCCTGGGGTAATTTCTCAACTACCAGTCGCTCTGAATTCCCGACCGTGACATTGCTGACTGAGTGCAAAGCAAACAAAGGCTCCTCGACAAGGACGTAGAATTTCTTTTGAAGCAATCCTCTAACAGACCGTTGCGTAACGGTTACACAACCGACAGTCAATTTCTTTGTCAAGAATCGGGTCTATAGATGAAACTTTACGTAATACATACTAACATATCCAAATAGTCTCACTGCCAAGTAACTATAAGAATATATGTGTATACATTTTTGCTTGCCCTACCTTAAATGTGTCTGAGTGAAGTCTCTTAATCATCTTTGCCAACCATGCGAATCTGTTCGCATATATTACTGTGCGCCCAGGCAAAGACTTTTTGTGTTATTTAACATGACATCACAAAGCAGAAATCTCGCCGTCATTGACTTGTCTGCGCAGACAAAGCCTAACGTACCCAATCACGGTGACATATTTGTAAATTCAGTTCGTCCGTTGATTTATTGGCCCGGCTGGATAAGGGGGAAACTCAGCTGTTGATTGATTTTGAGATGGTTATCGTGAGATCGGCCGTACATTCTTGTGTTTCCAGCAGATGATCAACCGTGTTATGATGAAACCAGAGCTTTGGTCGTTGCCAAAAAACAAATCTTCCACCGTTAATTTCGTTTGCACAATTGATATCACTCCTATCATTAACGACCTTGTTGCATGATCGTGTCGTGTACGACGATGTGAGATTATAACACCACGACAATCGCAGGAGAATATTTTCCTGAGATCGACACAAGAACATAGAGGTGATTTATGTCACATAAAGATAATTACATGTGCCTAATGTGACTTGGAACACATGCAATATGTTAATGATACTTCGTGGCATTAGCGAGGATGGTATCGCAAATATTCATTGTACTTGGTGTGTTGTTAATTACTCGTAGGATGAGTCTCTGGAATATGTTTGTGGAGACCACCTAGCAGTCTATTCCTTTTCTCAGTATCGACTTTATTTCTAGACCGCTCAAATATCGAGCCGGTTTGGACACTGCAGTGTAAACGATTGTGATAAATATGTCAGAAGCAGACAAAACTGACAGCGATATCACGGCAGAGTATCCTGACTAACGCCATGAAACTGCTTGGAAACAGTTCCAACTTTTTCGCCGTTACATAGAGGTCAGCGAACGTAACAAAGATGTTCTACAGTCAAAACAGATTACACGGGAAGGTCTCACAGAATAAATGTTTGCAGTGCTTCTCACACCAACAAATAAGATTGCAGCCAAGACCAGGGAAACAGCAGAATAGGTAAAGAACCACCATGGCGATGAAAGGAACATAAGAAGAACCTACTTATGTTTATAGGACAATGACACGAGTTAAATATATTAAGAAAGCCACGCGGGCAACCGCAGAGTTCCTTGAACGCTCTGCCGGAGTCAACTGGGAAAATCCAACAAGACATCGGAACTCTTGGAGAGGTAGTTGGTGGGATCCATGGTGGCATAGGAGAACTTGGAGAGATTGAAGAAAGTACCAAGACGTTAAAGAGGCAATTACAAATCTTCCACGGTCAACACCACTACCGTAATGGTCAATAATGAGAACACCGAAGAAATATTTTTCTAAAGAACTTTGATAATCCCATCGGTACATTATTTCCCGGGCAAATGTGTAGAGTACTTGTGTCTGACCAACCATCAACGAATCTATATACTATATCAAGTGGGTATAAAGGAATTTATTGGGTCTAAACAAACCACTGAAGAGTTGTCTAACTTTTATGACAGGATATTTGATCCAACAAGATTAGAGCACTTGGCCAAGCAAGGAAATATTGAAAGATTTTATGCAACAACTATTGAAGCAAACAGGAGTCCTCCAGTCCATGAAGTAGAGGCAACAGCCCCAACCGAACCTGCACGAACATGCAAACCTATACGGTTAAGAAAAAAATAGAAATGCTTCGACAGCCATGCCTGAGAAAAGCTACACCTACACAGGATCATCAAACAATTAATGCACCCATAACGAATTATTACATGCGTCACAGAAAGAACAAGAACTAAAACTGTGGTTAGAGAAATAACTAACGGAAGGAGTCTTGGTGTAATGCGTGAACCTCGTAACCTTAAGGATCGGCAGGAGACACTCGTAGGAACTTTGCACGGGTAACGGCGGACCAGAAATCATTAACGAGGCTGCTTATTTTTGTCACCTGTTGCTCACTAATGATATTATAGACCGGGGGACGAGCAGCAAGAAGGGGTGGACCGACCCAAAGAAATGGCGGACGACAAAGTTTTGTTACCCATTCAATAAACCAACCATTGTGGAATCAGATGCTTTTATGAACAAGAAACAAAAGCAAATTTCTCTCGAATGACTTGAACTTATACGAGATTCATAGAGCAACCAATACTGTAATTCTGACCTACAAAAAAGAAAAAGGAAGTTCCGCGACCAGGATGATTGACGTTGGATATCTCTTAAATATTGGGGAATTGTTATATGTTTCCTTTTTCATTGCAATTGTTGGATTATTTCAAAGTATTTTTCTTTACCATGTTTCTTTTTCTATTGTGCTTGAACACAACCCCTGGTGAATTGCTAAGTGCGTAACGAAATTTTAGAGATTCAGAGGACTGTCCAGCCTAAGTGAATCGTAGGCATTTTAAAATGAATGCCCTTTAGGGATCAGAGAGGGCCAGGCGAGTTGCACCTGGTTAGTTTTTTTATTGAATTACCCATTTAAGTATATCTCGTCTTTTTGCGATGCGTCTCGGGTTTCCCCCAACTATAATAGCGTTTATCGCCACGCTGACAATATGTCTATATCGCGTGTTTCATTTTATGGACTCGAACTCATGACATCGTTTTTACTGTCTGAACAGTCTTACCACTTCGGCCACTGTCTCGCTTAAGAAAATACAATGGAATAATTTATATGAGCATGCGCCTACTGAACAGAGAGACAGACACATGCATTTAGACTGTATAATATATTCCTCAAGCATTTTTATTTAATGTAACAACACACACATATATATTTCTCTGGCGAACATACAATAATCGATTTTACTTGTAAATTCCAGCGACTTAGCGTTTTGAACCACGTGACCGTGTTGTGAAAATCTCAGCATGTTGTTAATAGCATGGGATTTGTAGCGCAGTCACGTGACTGTAGCAGTGTCTAAACTGTTGAGTCAAAATGAGATCTAGGCAATTTGTTGTATTTGGAAAAATTACGTTACGTTACTGTGATAAAGAAAACCCTCGTGTATCTTCTGACTCAGTGTCTGTAATCAAATCATTGTTATAATAATAATAATAATAATAATAATAAGAATAATAATAATAATAATAATAATAATAAGTGATTCTTCGCTTACCAGGGAATTCCATACAGCTAAATTAGCTCGACAGCAAATGGACACAATTAAGTGTTATGTATATTTAATTTAATTGTTCATCTGTTAGTTTTAATTTTTTAAATTTCATTACATGTTATTGTAATGTAACATTGTTTACTGGATTTGACCTTGTCCAAAACTGAGTTAGATTCTGCTTGACCTGATTGTGAATTTTTAAAAAAAATTTATTTCATTTATGTAAACAACTAATAATAGCTTCATTATTCTCTAGAGGTCCCGAGTTGCCGAATGGTCTAAAGCACTCTCCGTTACGGATCACTGCCATCTCACCTCTGTCTGCGTGGGTTCGAGTCTCGCATTCTTGCAGTAGCTGCTCGTGGGTAGGTGGTTCTTTCCGGTGTTTCCTCGGGTTCTTCCTCCACCATTAAAACTGGCCGCCATGTATAGCCTATCGTATGCTGAAAAATGGCGTTAAACCCTACAACAACAACAACAACAACAACATCATTCATCATTATTCTCTATGTGTATGAGCTTATTATCAGGATTATTATTCAGGTAAACAAAGAAGGAGTAAATATGTTGATCATGGTCAGGGTTTTTTAGATTCCTAGGTGAATTTTGTAGGGTATTGTGTTGTAAAGAAACAAGGCTCATTAGATCATCCAAGAATTTTATTTTCCATTAAATAGTGGTTGTTTTTAGAAGATGCTAATTGCGACCTGAGGTCAAGCAGAAAACCATATTATCTTGTGACTGTACAGATTTTACCAGTCGTGCTTTAACATCTAGCACTTTAAGTTGTATTATGTTGTGACCAGTTTGGGCTGAATTTTATTTTTTTCAAATTACTGAATTCAAGTGATTATTTTCCCTGTAAATACAAAAGTGCTCTGACAAAATTCTTGGATAAAGACATTCACTGAAATTTATACTGAATTCACACCTGGATTAATATTTATGTGATTCAAGATGAGTCTGTTGACACATTAGCACTTCGTAGGCCATAACAGACACATCATTGCCTTCAATTTTGGATCTCTTTGGGACTTGAGTTTTATTCAGGACTTTTTATTACTAGGACTTGTGTATTTAATTCTTGGATTATTTTTGGATTTAATTTGCAATACCGTAAGTTCTTTTTTCTCATCTTTTTACTTTGCATTCTAGAGAAATAAATTATTTGTTAAATTTTACAAAGCGTGTTGTCTTCACTTTTTTTCTGTTACTTATTTTAAGAGCACAAACTCGTAACAGAAGAAGTATCTTCCTGTACGAGATTCTGTCAAACAGCAGCTGCAACAACGCCAGGATGCTCATGTGGAATTTGCAGAAGGTACAGAACAGTTATTTAAACCAGTCACAAAAGCCACTAAAAATCTTTTTTCGTCGGTGGAACAAACAGCTAAATCAACTGAACAGACAGCTAAATCAACCGAAAACATATCAAAAAGAACTAAACAAACCATAAAGACTCTCAAAGATCTTCCAGCTGAAATAGTTGCTGCTCAACTACAATTGCGGCAAGAAATGAAACAAGCAATAGAGGGTATAGAACAAGCCCATGCTGAGTTTGGTGATATAAGAGATCTTGCTGAACCAGAACCGGAACCTTCTAAAAAAAATACTCGCCAAATTTAGCGAAGAAGGTTGTATGATACTACAAACAAACCCTGTAGTGGTTCTGCAGTAGGACATCAACTTCGTGATAAACTATTAGAACAAGTACCTCCGATGTTAACAATAAAAGCTGGACTCGTTTTGTGTTTCGAAATTACAATGGTATAAATCAAATTAGTGATGAATATAAACCTATATTTGCAGAATTTGAGATACAAGTCAAAAGATCCAGAGAATCCACAATACCTGTAGATATATTATCTCGTCTTACACACCCTCGTGCAGAGGAAGAAAAATCACCAGATGGAGCAACCGGAAGTGGCTTTGCCACTCGCGATCGACGTTGCAGGAAATGCGGTGGTAATATGATTGCTGAATTGCCGGCGATTCAGGATAAACTTTGTCCCAATAACATCCTCGCCGATGTTGATCGACTAGAAATTCTGATTGGTGGAAAACGAGCTGTCAACAATTCCCACGAAATCATCAATGAAGCAATTATATTTATCAGCGTTTATTTACCGGTGGCGTCATGGAAAGTTGTGTCTATCGGGCGCTGATCGATGAAATTACCGACGATTACTGGACTCAACGATGTTGTTCAAGGTTTATTCAGTAGGATTGCCTCAAAAGCTATTCCGATTGTAAAACAATCAAGTATGAAAGCCACAGAAGTTGTTCGAGATAAAGCTATTGGCACTGTTGGTAATTTTGCTGGTAAAGCATTTTCTGCGGTCAAATACAGACTCTCATGAATACTACGACGAAACCTACTGCAGAATGTGAAGCATTCCAGCGCAAACATTCCAGTAAAACTGCCCAGCACCGAAGGTGATGCCAGCAAGAGTCAGTACAATAATAAATCAAGCAGCAATCGAGCGGTTGAACGAATTAGCTGGAGTGCCATTACCGGCAAAACAAGCCGCAGCCGAGATAGTAAAAAACATAACCGCAAACCTGATAGCGGTTGGTGTTTTAGCTGGTCATCGTTGGCGATATTGATCAGTGTTAGAACATCGTTTTAGATAACAACGAATTATAATAAAATGTTCAAACGCGTATCTGATCCAGCATTTGACACGGATGCACCGGTTCTCAAAGATGAATCAGTGCTTGATTATCAGTATTATTCTTATAATGCACTTGTCCCTGACGCACATGGACGAATCGAGCTACAAGTGCAAGATACAAGCAGATATTTTTTGCCCGAAGAGACATTCATTGAGATCGAAGGAAGACTTCTGAAAACAGATGATACAGTATATTCAGCTGAAGTTCGAGTTGGTTTTGTTAATAATGGTGTTATAGCGTTGTTTAATAGCATTGACGGAAGAAAACATTGAATCATGTCTGGAAATTGATGATGTTGCCACGACAATACTAGGTTTGGCAAGATATTCCGATGATTATTCACGGTCCGTCATTCCATCAATGATGTTCGACAAGGACATTGCTGACCACCCTGACGATAGGCAGCATATCATGGTACACTTAGCACAGGCTAGTAAAGATGTTGAAGCATCTGGAACGATAACACGACCTGTCGCTGATTTTGCGACACTGTATAGCGTCAATCCAGAATTCAGCCTCTGATTTGCAGCACGGCGAACAATCTTAAACGGTAAAAACAGAGAATTTTCATGTGTACTTCCACTACTTTACGTCTTTGAATCCTGCAGAAATGTTAGAGACGTTATTTTTGGTGCTAAACACACAACTGTGCTTGTCAGAAAAGACACCGACAACGATTCAATCTGGCGCCTTGTTGGTGATGCTGGTAAAGTAATACTGGCAGAACTTTCGTTGTGGATGCCAACAAAGACACCATCACTCGTTGAAGAACAACGGCTACTCTCTTTCATGGACAACAGCGGCAAGTCAAAGTTGTTATGGTTGACGATGATCACAGACAGTGTCCAGGCTACCGTTGCTGGGTTATTTACATTGCAGATAGCATCACAGCAGGGAATTTCAGTGCCACGACATACATTCATAGCGTTTCAGGATAACGTCAGAGTAGGCTCGCAGGTGCGAAACCCAATGGTGTTTGACCCGCTTGGAGTTTCTGAAGTCTCTCTGAGGATAAATGGTCATCAAGAACCATCTGAAGAAGTGTTATTAAATTTTGAGAATAATCAAGTTACACGTGTATATCATGTGTTGAAGTCCTTCATGGGACGTGATCAGAATGTTGATTCTGGTTTGCCGATATCTCAGCGAGATTTTACGTCGTTGTATACGATCAATTATTTCGCGTTGGAGCACTTTGAATTTGCTTAGGCAATCTGTAGTTGACACATTTTCGGGCTCGCGTAGCACCAGGTGCTATTGCTAATTACAGAGCAACCGCTGTTATACTGTCAGACAAAACAATGTTGCTTGAAGGCGTTGGCGGATGAATGAGAGTGATTGATACGCCCGTACAAAACATATAATTGGAATATTCATCATGTTATAATGTCATATCAACACGTCAATGTTAACTCGGAGACCTAGTCAGATTTTTTTAAAAAAAACTACAATCCGCATCGAAGAAGAATTCTGGGGCAAAAATAATTCAGAAATCAGCGGCGTTGCATGGCCCAAATAAATTATCGCTGACTGTACGTCAGCTCAAACACTACAATGATGCCAAGAAATCAAGAACTGGTGTGAGACTTGATCTTTCTGTGAATGAGATCAGCGACACAACAAAAGCTTGCTCTATATTTCCGTTTCTGGCGGCGTTACCAGCGCTAATTTCAGCAGCTGTTTCAGCTGTTGCAAAAGGAGTTGCACTTGATGCTGTTGGAACAGCTGCAGGTATGGCACTGAAATAAACAACAGGACAAGGATTAAAGACCTCACCAAAACAGGGACGTGGTCTAAGATTACTAGGAACATGGTACGGTCAAGGCCTGAGACTGCCGGGGACGCTTCGTTAAAGCTTCCCATGTCCAATTTTGATTCACACGATGCTGCTTTGCGACTAAAGATAAAAAATAAAATCTTCAGAGGTTTTTTCATGTTTGTACAATTACCGGAAAAAACCAAATCGTGTTGAAACCGGCGTCATTAACCTTGTTGGATGTTATTGTCCAGGTACTCACTGGGTTGCATGCGAGGTTGATCCAAGTGGAGTTATTTTGATTTGTATGGATTGGTACCACCAAAAGAATTTTTAAGACGTAGTGGCTTGCCAACCTGGTATTCAACATTGCCAACACAGATAACAACGGATCCACCAATCTGCGGTTCAGAAGTGCTTGTGATGCTAAATCCATGTCAAGGCCATGAGCACCGATCTATAAAGTTGTGTACGAATACACAAATGATTCTTTTAAACAGGTTAATCGTTTATAATGGTAGACATTACGGAAGATCTGCTATACGTTAGTGGCCAGGTGAAGTTGATCTACCTGCGCATGTGACGCGAGATGAATTTGCTGATCTTATTTGTCTCACTGGGGTTGATCCTGATGAGGACGTTGTTTTTCAGGATCAGAAGGACGGTTATAGACGTGCAATATCAAACAGGTCGATATTATCCTGCAAGGTGTCGGTGCAACCAACGATAACATCATGGTACTTACCGGAGACGGAAAAATAAACTCGAAAATATCAATTGCAGAGTTTCCTAAATATGTTCCTATATCCGGTGGCTAAATGACTGGTTCACTGATCATGACTGGAAATAGAACTGCTGGTTTGGGAGAATCGAAATTAGCCGATGAAGATGCAACAAAGAAGTACGTGGACGACGGTAATGTCGCGATAAGGAATTCGTTAACAGAAACGACCGATAGATTAACCACATTACGTTCTGAGTATGATGGTCACGTAACCACGTTTACGAGCCATCTCAGAAACTATCAGATTCTTCTTCAGGTTGCCCGTGGTTTTTTGAAACCCAATAGTCGTCAGCACTAAGCTCGCTGACATTCTCACACAGCTCAATGATATAGTCCGAGTTAAAACCTCAATCGAATCGATTTTCATATCTCTCTCGAAAATATCAAAATTACTTGAAGAATTTCTACAAGATATTACAGAGATAAATACTGAGAAAACAGACACAAATACTGATATTGATAATTTGAAAACCAGAATAAATGATGTGCAAGACATTACGAAGAGACCATCTATACTAGATTGATTTACCATCATTCCCGGGGAGAACAACGTTAATTTGTTGAGAACCCCGTACGCTAGGAATATATTATGCAAAGAATATTTCAGATTATCAGTCGCACATATTTCATGCAAAGAAGAGGATGATAATGATGTTAATAAGCAGATATAAATGCCGTTGAAGCACATTTTATAGAGGGTAATAATGGGGTGATTATTTCATCTCCAACAGACTCTATCATTTTCAAGATAAATAATCCGAGTGAGATTAGTATAATGTACAGAACATTACCAGAATTTACAAAGAGATCTGAGACTATTAAAGTCATTGTTTTTGCTGAGAAACTGTTATTGACTGGGAAACAGTAGGTCACACTCAACAGTCCTTTTAAACAGGTTAATGGTTTATAATGGTAGATATTTACGGAAGATCTGCTACACGCAGAGGTCCTAGTGACATTGATTTATCCAAATATGCGACACGAGATGAACTTGCCGATGTAATGCTTCTCGCAGACGTTGACCTAAATGAAGTTGTTGTTTTTCAGGATCAGCAAGGACGTTTAAAAAAAGAGCAATATCTAGTTGACAGATATTATTCTGCGAGTTCCAGGCACTACCGAAGACAACTTAGTGGTGTTTAAAAAAACCGATAAAATTAAAAACTCGTAGAATCACTTCTACCAATCATAGGAGAGATTGCAGGGCATGTTAGAAAAATTGGAGATATAATGTATGGCGATCTCAACATGCACCGAAATGCAATTATCAATGCTAGAGAACCAAAATTAGACGATTATGTGGCAATAAAAAATAGGTGAACACCAACAACACAACAATTAGAACTGAGATCAGTAAGTACTTTGTTAAAACCGGTGATACAATGACTGATAAACTCAACATGGGCGGAAATAGCATTGCTAATTTGAGAGAACCAGAATCAACGATGACTCTGCACCAAAAAATACGCGGAGAACAGCAACAACTCTATGATGACTTGGTTAATGGCAATCAATGATGGACAGTCCACATTCAGATCTGCATATATGTTAATCATGTAACCGCATTGCAAATTTTCGTAGAAATATAATAGGGCCATAGATAATATCTTTGGAAATCCAAAGGCCGTCGATCTTAAGCTCGCTGAAATTCACACGCGCCTCGTTGACGGAGCCAAAAAATCAAAGCGATTCCAGATCGTGTTGTTCATACAACTCCGCTCAACAACTCGGTATACACAGTAGCGTCTGGATCAGCAATATGGTCGCAACAAAACAACTCCATCATATATCCCGTTCAGGTTACATGGGTGTACAGGCTCTCCGTGATTTGCGCCGCTAAATTGAGGATATTTACAACATATCTATGGCGTCATTCTACAGACAGATTTTCTGGAACCACAATCTTTTGGCTATTTGAGAGAAGCAGAGAACAATAGACTCTTCCCTGGATGGTCAAGTCGGGATAATAGAATACCAGTTCCTCCAATAGATCAAATCGCCAATGCGATTATGCAAGAATATGAAAATCCACAACTCAGTCTACGAACGCTATTTGAGCAGTAAGTTATTGAATAGCCGAATCATGATTTTAAAATAAAAGTCGTTGACACAATAAGATATCTGACGAGGGTGAGTTCCGAGGGCTTAACAAGTAATGTTGTCAGAGCAGCCCGTAGGGACCCCGATTGTAAAAAGTTACTTCTTGATTATTTTAAGATCAATTGCGTAAGTTCAAACTACGCGGCTAACTGACGCAAATTTTCCAAAGGTCTATGCCACATGGGAGAGGTTACGGGGCACTCCAGATATTCTCCGACATAACAACGATCCAGCAAGTGGTGGTCGTCTTGTATCGTCGACTATTGTCAATATCACATCGACGATTTCTGTAAATCTAGTCAGTGATGGAGTCGACGGCAACTATTCCACGTCTGGGCAAGCATTAGGGCAAGCCCGACAGGGATATGTTCTTTACAGCTTTTCTACCGGGTCATTTGATTCTGTCGGAGCCTGTTAATCCTGTTTATTTACGTTTTCGTCTAAGAATTGATAGTTAGTTTGTATGTTCATAACATGTCATGAAATAGTCCGCTGTGAAACAGCTCACAATGAACGGCCTCTCTCGGTCAGTGGAAAAAAAAATTTGTCATTAATTTTTTTTACCCTCTCAATTTTGTCTGGTACCGGTACAGATGCTCGAGTTTCATATTGTCGAGACAAATCTGATCGCATTTCCACAATGGCGTTTTCCAATGGAACAAATTTAACTATATCATACTGTTCGTGTAAATCCACCAATGACAAATCCATTTCACGTTCAAGTAATTTGATGCATCTATACTCTGCCCCTAGCATATATCTGCCCTCTTCGCGTCGCTGCTGTATCATCTCAAAATCATCGTTGACTTTTTCAACATCGATTTGAACCGCGAGACTATTTAGATGCAATTGTTCGATCGTGGAGACAATCTCGTTCATATTTTCATGGTTCACTATACAACAAACGCATTTTTTAATAAAAGATTTTATGGAGACCCATCCGATAAGGTGTTGATGGATCGTGCAAACTTATCGGGATGAATCTATGGGGGTTTTCTGAGCATGTGCGAAGAAATCTTTAAACTTACCTATGTCCAAATCGCCGAGACACCATGTCACATGAATATTTCGCAGCGTATGCGTATCAAACCCGTTAAAAATAAACAAAAAATTACAATTATCTCTGATCCCTTTGGGAATCTGAGTATACCGCTGAGTGACGTAAATGACATCTGTGTTTTTATGCCTTTCCCTTGAACATATTCTTGCTGGATATGCTTGTTTGTCAAGCATAACATCATCGTAAGTCACAAAATTGTTGATATCCCTGTTAAGATTCTCAACAGAAGGCGCTTCATCGATGTCTGTGATAAATTCAATAACATCGTCTTCAGCCGCTGAAGATTCATTAAATTCCCTGAGAACATTATAGTATCGTTGGTCATCCACGCATAGCGCTAGTAAATAAAGTTTGGTCCATTTGATCCACCTCATTATCATTTTGAGCAGCAACTGAGTTTTATCCGATCCAGATGGACCAACTATAATAGCTCTAATGGAATTTGGTAACACTGGATGATGCTTGACCGGTGCTTGCTCGCGTGTTGCTGAAAAGTCAATCACGTTCATATTGTACAGCTATAATATTATTTATAATCATGAGTTTATATTGTGTTCGATGCAAGACAGTCACTGATACAAGATTTCTGAGAGCAACCACGTTGAAAAATTACACGCCGACACTTACAGGTAAATGCGTACAATGCGCACACAAAAGTATAAATTCGTGAGTATTCCTGTTGCAAAAGCAAATGGCGATATCACTAAGGCACTTGGGAAAATACCTGAGAGCCCCATGGCACTCCAGGCATATAATCATTATCCTTGATATAATTATTGTGGTCCTGGAACTCACCTTGATATTAGTCTTGATGAAAAAGATCAGCCAAAACCTGGCGAATGTCCGGTAAATGCGATTGATCATGCGTACCATCTTCATGATGTCGCGTATAAAAATCCAGATCTGCAACAACGACATATCGCGCATGTCAAACTTATTTGCACACTGAATTCGATAAAGAATAAAAACGTACGAGAATCACTCGCGAATTGGCTAATAAGATCGGCAATGAAAAGTAAGATAGTGTTAGGAGCGGGTAATTAAACGCCGACAATTACATAATGAGTCGATTTATTATAGTCCAATCGGATACTGTAGAAGTACAGCAGCAATTAAAAAACTCGCCGATGCAGCAGGTGTCACACGAGCTGCAGCCCCAGATTGGTTCCTACGAGAGGCCATTTGGCAAAATTATCTTCCACGTCCCAAATCAATTCAACATGGACGGTTTGATGTCAGGACACCCAACGAAGTTCATCAGGCAGATAACTTGTTTTTACGTCATGACGTACCCAATATACAAATATTCGTTGACTGTCGTAGATGTTGCATGTAAATGCAAAGAGGCTGAACCGTTATCGTCTAAAACAGCAACTGGAGACTCAACAGCATTTGAACCAAGTTCTGCGCGAGGACCTCGGCGATAGTCACAATTGCTACAGGTTGATCCTGGCAAAGAATTTCTCTGTGCAGTAACGACGCTGAGGAAACAAAAACACGTTAAGATTAGACGTGGACACACCGCGATACATCGCTATCAGGCAGGCATTTAATCAAACACTTGCACAGAGACTCTTTGGACATCAATATGCCCACGAATTACTGCACGTTCAGGACAGATCTCGCGAATGGGTTGCGAGACTACCTCATGTGGTGGTGGCGTTAACAACGAGGAAGCAAGTGGAATTAATATGAAACCTGCCTATGCAATTGCGAAAAACACATATCATGAAGCAAATCACCAGATCAGATGCAGCAACCAGTGTTGGGAATTAAAGTAACAGTGAGGTATTTATTCGAACCTGGTGAACTTGATGGTGGTGCAGCAAGAGCAGCTTATCCCGTTTGGAGTGTAACAACACATTAAATTTCCAGCGTGACAAGATCTACTACGCAGCCACCAATCTATAAATTAGATTCAACATCCCCTCAATGTGGATTTTGTACGTGAACAATTACAGGTAATTCCTGAAAACACCCAGTTACCACCAGATTGGATACGGCGTCGCAGACTCTAGCGGCTGACTCCCCACACGCGCTAACGAAAAACGCTAACAAGAGTCACGCGCGTTGAGAAACGAAGCTCCTCTACGTCTGTTACATTTAAGACATGTCAGAGAGACATTTTCACCTGTGTGAGCGAGACTACTATCGATTTTGTCCATGGCAAATTGTCGAACTTTATTAGGAAAATATAGCCACAACAATATTGTGCTACAGCAGGCGCAGTGATTATTTTGTCATTGTTTCAGCGTCATGATAAATTGAACATCAAGATCAAACTGGCGTAATTTGCTTTTGTCATGTCGCGCATTATTTGTCAATTTTTCTTCACTGCGTTCATAATTACTGGTGATGCTGTTGTTGTTTGTGACGCTGTTGGCAGATGTAGACAACCTTGTGTAACTGAGATATTTTTGTTACTCTAGACACAGTCAGGTAAACTAAATTTGACAAATCGATGCGATCATCGACAATCCAGATATTTGTATCTGATGTTGTTAATCCCTGAGACGAATGAATTGTTATTGCATATCCCAGCGTCCATCACGATATGTTTAACGACAACGCATGTTATACATCCTTTACTGGAATCTCGACGATATCATTAAGAACGAGTTTCTGTTTTACGCGGACACCTCCGGTGCCTACTGCCGAAATATCAACATATATATTTTGTCGGTGTGTATATGTTGGTCGATAACATAACGGGACTTGCTGGGTTAAACATATTTCATTGTGAAGCTCAAATAATTTAAGCTGAAGTGAATCACGGACGTTCTTCCTGGATACAACTATTAGATCATTAGGGTGCCATAAGTTCCAGAAATCAGACATTGGAGTCTCTGAAATTACGGTACCTGGTATTTCACACTGAATTTTGTCAGGTTGTAATCTGATTAACGATTTCAGTTGTCGTAGTTGTTCATCCTGTGATCGATGATTGTACAAAACGTCTTCATTATGGCCAACATGATTGATCAACCATTTGTGTAGTGATTCACCTGTAAACGGCGGAGTCTGTCTATGATCGCCATACATAATTGCAGTAGATTTTGTCGAAAACCAATCAAGAAATATGTTTAAAACGTCATTGAATACTACATAAATCTCATCCCAGATAATTATTCTCGGGATATATTTCTCACTCATTAGTTCAGAGGTCCATGCATCTCATCGCCATCTAAAGAAAATAGGACACGTGCATGAGCTGACGCCACGTTGTCTCATCTCTATGGCAAGCCGGTGAGTTGGCATCAACACAATCATATCAGAGTTTTTAAATAATTCTATCGTACTTGTTGTTTTAACAGAACCACCTAGATCATTCAGACAGACAGTGCTATATCTCGTGATTGGATAGTTCAATGACGGTGATGATGATGGTTCTGATGAACTGATATTAAAGTAATAGACATCAGGTGTTTCAACGTCAGTGGATTCAGATTATTTACATATTTGTTAGTGTTTTATTCACCATGAACCCCAATTGACTCCGCTGGTGTCTTCTTCTATAAATGGTTTTATAAGATCTATTTTAAGACGGCTAATATAAAAAGAATCTGTGGCGACTATAACAGCGTCGTTGGGAAATCTGTTAATCATTGATAATAGGTTTATTGATGAGTATGCCAACATAAATGATTTCAGATGAGTAAACTGAGGGGAATTGCACTCGTAGTAGATAACTATTATACCCACGTTTTCTTCCATTTTGCATGATTGCATTTATCCATGACACCAACACACCTCGCACCGCTGTGTCCTTGACAACAAAATCTAATTCGGCTGGATCCATGATTAATCTTGTGCAACAAAGTGCATTATCAGATGATGAAATCTGAGTAAACTTACCGATAATTTTTCTACAGATATCTTTGTCTTCTTGTGGTAACCAGACAGATGTTTGTGATTTGTATGAAATCATCTCAGAGGCTACAATCAACGATGTGAGGATCTTAGCATCGAACATGTATCGTAATAGCATTATTGGAACCCAACCACGCGATTGTTTGAGCAACAGTCGTTGATATTTACACTGGTATCCGCTTTATTAAAGTATCTGCCAAACCAAATTGGTATCACAGGATGAATACTCGTCGAAAACTCGAATGATTCAACCTCGGCAAATCCAGTAAGATCGATATTTGGTAGTGGTCAGTTTATTGCAACTCTAGTCTTTTCGTGTGTTGGGTGCCCGAATCGTTCAAATAAACGATGACACTCGCCAAGTCCAAGAAAAGCAGCGATATTGTCAACAGAAATCATGTCAGAGGAACTGTGTTTTGTGTTTCAAAGACCGCCATAGCCAAACTCAAAAGATGGTGATGCATCAGCGAGAAATTCTTTTAGATTTGGACGCCATTTATTTTTGTGTTGGACAATATGAGTCACAACGGACGACGCTGTTAAACAAATAATGAGTAAGATCATCGTTGTCGCCGTCATATTTTACCTCAATCTGTTTCATTGCACGTTGGAGTGATTCCTTCCGATAAAGAACCCCAGACGGAAGAAGAAACTGATCAAATGTTGATTCATCTGACTCAGAGTCGTCTACGTGAAATAGCCAGACCGACACAGGGTCACGCTTACTTATGTTGTAGATTTCTTTGTAGATATCGCCGTCATAAAATCGTATTATTCTCTCCCTTGGAAATTTTGTCACCGAGTCGGACCATGCATGTGAATTATGATCATATAAAATCATCGGAGCACCCTTACTACAGTATTTACCAGAATCGTACAAAATCTCATTGGTTATTGTTTTCACAATTATTGGAGTCTTTAATGTATATTTCTCCAGTGAATATACAATAATCGTTTTTACCTGTTAATTTCAGCGACTTAGCGTATTGAACCTCAAATCGTGTTGTGAAAATCTCAGCGTGTTATTAACGGCATGGTATTTTAGCGAAGTCAGTTGACCGCGGTAATGTCTAAGCTGTGAGTCAAATTGAGATCAGGCAATTCATTGTATTTGGAAAAGAAATTACGTTACGTTACTGGATATACTGAAATTTTATTTTTTTATTAAACAATTGTGATGTAGCTGAGTTAGTTATACAATTTGCAACAAGCTGTGTTGAGTATGAATTGATATCAAAATATGTTCCAGCAGGGTATATCGATGAAAATCTTTTTTTTTTTCCCCCGGTCTCTAAATTTATTAAACTAACTGACCTCCCTGATCCCGAAAGGGCATCCATTTTAAAGCTCTCGGGATTCACTGGGGGAGGTGCTTGACTATAAATTTACGAAACTAAAATTCAGCCTGGATAGCCCTCTGAATCTCTAAAATTTCGTTTCGCACTTAGCGATTCACCAGGGGTTTGTTCAAGAACAATGGAAAAATAAAAATGGAAACAGAAAAATACTCTGAAATAATCCAACAATTGCAATGGAAAAAGAAAAATATAACAATTTCCAATATTTAAGAGATATCCAACGTCAATCAGCCTGATCGCGGAACTTCCTTTTGCTATTTTTTAAGTCAGAATTACAGTATTGGTTGTTCTGTGAATCTCGTATAAGGTCAGGTCATTCGTGAGAAATTTGCTTTTGTTTCTTGTTCATAGGAGCGTCTGATTCCACAATGGTTGGTTTATTGAATGGGTAACAAAAATTTGTCGTGCGCCATTTTTGGGGGCTCGGTCTACCCCCTCCTACTGCTGGACGTTTCGAGCGTTGATGGATGACTTGTTGAAGAAATCAATGATCAATACGAAGGAACGATTTTTCACGAATTTAATGCTGCAATGCCGCGTTTCGTTGCAAGCACAATACTGAGTGTTACCTCGGCGATCACGATCTTACCACAATTTCCTGAGACATTTTTACACATACCACCACGGGGGAAGACAACACCCTCCAGATCGCACGTCATTTGTCGTCCTTCTTCATTTTGTAATAATAAAGATTTTGTGCCAGCTTTTTATTTAGAAATGCTAAACTGGCATCGTGTATCCATAGCTTCGCCTTTCTCATGCACCCGTGAGTGTGTCCGAATTTTAAGTGCATGGAGTTCATTATAACTACAACTGTTCTTTTTCCTGAACAAGGGGTCAAACAAATGCACAATAATATTAGCCAAAATGATCAATTTTAACCTTGTCGCGCTGATTGCATTGTAACCATATGCATCTGCAAAAAAAT